>MU712442.1:0-13213 GCA_026770625.1 Nicotiana glauca
CACACAAGCGTCAAGCAAGAAAGAAAAGGTTGGCATAGACAGTCTCAAAATCATAAGCGAAAGATTCCAGTTTAGCCTAGGGTTTCAAATTCGAGTAGGGTACAAAAAGGAGAGGGCAAGCCATCGAACAGATTCAGAGAGTCTCATGAGAAAGCACATAGATATAATGGCAAGTTTGAAGCAATAGAGTAAAAATAAAGCATGTTCAAGAAAAGCTCTGAACTCAAGCAAGTTCAATAGAGAATAAAGGCGACATGGAACTTAAGAAACAGTAGACGAAACAGGTTTAGAGTTCAAACAAAAGTCTAGTAAAGGCAGACAAAAGCTCAGTAAGAAAATGGTAAAGGAACACATAAGCTAGACATGTGAAAGCATGCTGTAGAAACAGTAGAAGAGATAACAGAGCACAAGTAGAATAACATGCATAATAATGGCAAAACATAAGAACATAAGAGAAAATATGCACAAGCAAAAATACATAAGAACAAAGCATATACAGGCAGATTCACATAAAGAAAGAAGAAGAAGAAGAAACAGAAATCGTTTTAAAAGTTTTGGAAACCCTAAATTGAAACTAACTAATTTTTAAAAAGAGAAATTTGGGACTTTGAAACCTCGAGTACACCACAGATCTATCATAGATCTAAGAAAATAAAGAGAGAAAGAAGCTCGAACAACTTTCAGGGTTTCTTAGAAACCCTAGAAATGAGAAGGCTTGGAAAGGATCTGGCCTGGACAGGTCTGGACCATATCTAGGCTCTTGAGGCTCGAACACGTCGAAACGGAGCCGGAGAAGCCACAGGAACACAAATTGGCGGAGGATCTGAACATGCCTCATTGAGGTTGAACCTTGAAACCTTGAGCAAACACGATTTGGGGTGAAGGGAAGAGAGCACATGCCGTCCCTGGCCTGAGAAGCCATGGACGTCGGTGGGATTTGGTCGGAGAAGACGATAGGGGGCGACTAGGGTTTCGAGTGTTATAGAGCGTTTGAGAGAAGGGGAGGGTTTGAGGGCGGCCGTCGAAGTGAAATGAGAGATAGGGTTAGGGTGATTTGAAATTAAAAAGGAAAGAGTGGTTGTGGGCCGTTGATCAAAATGATCAACAACCAGGATTAAAAGATGAAACAGACAGGTTTAATTAAACGGATAAAGGGCCGGGTTAAAATGGCATTGGGTCGTCGATTTGGGCTGGATTTGGGGTCAAAATTGAGATGTCCAAATAGGCTATAATTGAAAGTAATTGAGGCCATAATTGAAATAGCCAGTTTTTCCCTTTTGATTTTATAAAAATAGTAAAAGATGTTTAAAAATCAAATTAAAAGCACTGAGTTAGTAAATAATATGTAAGTATTAAATTAAAAATATTGGGATTGATTTTGTAGTTAAAATTGCTATTAAATCTGAAAGTGGGCTAAAATTATAATTTCATGCAACTTAGTTTTAAAATACCAAATGGTCTTGTAAAATTATACAAAAATCATGTAAATTATGTTTTGATATAGATGTGAGAATAAAATAAACTATTCTAAAAAATGGCAAGTTTTGGAAATAATTATTGGGATTTATGGTGTAAAAATAGGCCATAAATTAGTTTTAAAATCCTTTTAAAATGCCAAAATCTTTTGGGATGCTCATATATGCATACATATGCTATTTTGAAAGTATTTTGAGTATAAAAGATATATGGAGAAAAATTGGGTATCAACAGCTGCCCCTCTTTACTCGAGCAGGATGAAAGAGTTGTCGAGTAAAGACAAGATGGACAATTTTGACTGGAAAAGGCGATTGTAAGAGAATTTTGACCGCGCTCTGGTTTCTGAGCTGCCTATATTTCCCTGATTTTACAAGAATTAGGCCATATGTAGTTCAGGAACCATTGACGGAATGTGTCGATGGAGATTCGAAAAGACGGACACGATGGTTAAGTTTGAAAAGACGTTTGGAATCGGACAGGTTGCGGAGAACCGGAGAGGGATCGCTCCTGCTGAGATGGCCATTTGCTAGCCGGTGTACCTGTAAATGAGAAATGTGCGCATATATTGTGTATAATTTAAACATGATGCAAGTTCCCGTTGGACCATGAATGCTGTCTTCGAACGGTTAGGATGACGTCCTCGGACTATGATGTCCTGGGCCATGAAAAGCATAAAAGTAAAGATTCGTAGGCCATGAAATAGTGTTCTCGGGCTATGCAGATGGTGCCTCCGAACTATGACGCCTTTGAAATAGTTGGCAATTTTTTAGCCCATGAAAAGGTGGCAATCTTTCAGTCGAATGAATGCAAAGAGTGGCTATCTTTCAGCCAGAGCGAGATTTAAATGTAGGTGGCGATATTTTAGCCGTTCGAAAAGATAAATAGGCGATATTTCAGCCATGCAGGATGGAGGTAGAGCTTAACCTCGGAAGGTAGAAAGTTAGCCTTATGCAAAGATGCAGATGGAGACACAGCTTAGTCTCGAAAGGCAGATAAGTAGCCTTATGCAGGATGGAGGTAGAGCTTAACCTCGGAAGGCAGAAAGGTAGCCTTATGCAAAATGCAGATGGAGACAGAGCTTAGTCTCAAAAGGCAGATAAGGAGCCTTATGCAGGATGGAGGTAGAGCTTAACCTCGGAAGGCAGAAAGGTAGACTTATGCAAAAATGCAAATGGAGACAGAGCTTAGTATCGAAAGACAGAGAAGTAGCCTTATGCAGGATGGAGGTAGAGCTTAACCTCGAAAGATAGAAAAGTAGCCTTATGCAAAAATGCAGAAGGAGACAGAGCTTAGTCTCGAAAGGCAGATAGGTAGCCTTATGCAGGATGGAGGTAGAGCTTAACCTCGGAAGGCAGAAAAGTAGCCTTATGCAATGCAGGAATGTAAAGGAGCGAATGGTAATAGGTTTTCTTAGCTGATAGATGATTGTGATATCGCGACTGTTGGGAATGTTGGGTGTAGATAGTAGATTTGTGAATGAGTGATCGTTCTGAGAGTTTTAACCCTGAAAAGTAGATGCGTTCAATGATTTGCGACCTGAGTGCCTGCATTCAAAGAAAAATCGTGAGTTCTGTAGAGGGGGGAAGGTTAGTTCGTATTCCCTGGCTCTTGATGTTGTGTATCATTGGGGTAGCATTGCTAAACGATAGCAATTCCAATGATATTTTATGCATGACTTAGTATAATGTAAGTACATATTTTAAAAAGAATTTTATTTTGGATGAACCAACGACTGCAACGTGGTTCAAGGACACGACAACCTTGCTTGTTCCGGAATTTTGAGGGTCCTCCTCTGCCCCAGTTTACTGGGCTGGTGCTGCTGATGGTTGTGCTGAATAACTGAAAGCGGATCGACTCGAGAATTTTGAGGGTCCTCCTCAAAATTCTACCCCAGTTTATTGGGTTGGTGCTGATGAGAACACTGACTTCAGAATTTTGAGGGTCCTCCTCAAAATTCTTCCCCAGTTCCAATAGCGGGGGGAAAATGGGATTTTTATTAAAATGTGACCGAACCCATAGGGCTGCCTATGTATCCCCTCTTAAATGGGAATCAGGTCAGGCGTAGTTCAAATTACTTTATGAAGAAAAAGCATATGATCAAATGTAGTATCGTTTCACTGTGTCTGAGTTGATTGGCTTCGGCCAGACTTCTCCGTCCATTTTTGCAAGAATAAGGGCTCCTCCGGTTAGAACTCGGTAAACCATGTACGGTCCTTGCCAATTGGGAGAGAATTTCCCTTTGGCCTCATCTTGATGTGGAAATATCTTCTTCAGCACCAGCTGCCCTGGTGTAAACTTCCTCGGCTTAACTTTCTTTTTGAAGGCTCTGGACATTCTGTTATGATATAATTGACCATGTCAAACTGCATTCATTCTCTTTCCGTCTATAAGGGCTAACTGCTCTTAGCGACTTTATACCCATTCTGCGTCGTCTAGCTCTGCTTCTTGTATGATCCTCAAGGAGGAAATTTCTACCTCGGCGGGAATGACCGCTTCTATACCATAAACCAGCATGTAGGGAGTTGCCCCGGTCGATGTACGGACTGTGGTACAATAACCCAATAAGGAGAACGCCAATTTCTCATGCCACTGCTTGTGCCTTTCAATCATCTTCCTTAGTATCTTCTTGATGTTCTTGTTGGCTGCTTCTACAGCTCCATTCATCTGAGGTCTATAGGCTGTAGAGTTCTTGTGCCTGATTTTGAATGTCTCACACATTGCTTTCATCAAGTCGCTGTTGAGATTGGAACCATTGTCGGTGATGATTGATTCTGGAATTCCGAACCGACAAACGATACGGTCACGGACGAAATCTACTATAACTTTCTTGGTCACTGCTTTGTATGATGCTGCTTTGACCCATTTAGTAAAGTGATCAATTGCCACTAAGATGAACTTGTGCCCGTTTGATGCGGCAGGTTCGATTGGCCCAATGACATCCATTCCCCAGGCGATGAACGACCATGGTGAGCTTGTTGCATTAAGCTCGTTTGGAGGTACTTTTATCATATCTACATGTATCTGACAGCGATGGCACCTTCGGACATACTGGATGCAGTCCGTTTCCATAGTCATCCAAAAATACCCTGCTCGGAGTATCTTCTTTGCCAAAACAAAGCCATTCATGTGCGGTCCACATGTTCCTGCGTGCACTTCATCCAATAGTTTGGTTGCTTCTCTCGCATCGACACACCTTAACAAACCCAGATCGGGAGTCCTCCTGTACAGGATTCCTCCGCTGTGAAAGAAGTTGTTGGATAACCTCCGGAGCGTGCGCTTCTGAGTAGCATTGGCAAGCTCTGGGTATTCTCCTGTTGTCAAGTATTCTCTGATGTCGTGGAACCATGGCTTCCCATCGGCTTCTTCCTCAACGTGAGCACAGTAAGCTGGCTGGTCATGAATCTTGACCTGAATGGGGTCAATGAAATTCGTATCTGGATGCTGAATCATGGATGACAAAGTGGCTAGTGCATCGGCGAACTCATTCTGTATTCTCGGAACATGCTGGAATTTCGTTTTTCTGAATCTCTTCCTCAACTCCTGTATGTGATGTAGGTAAGGGAGTATCTTAGAATTCTTGGTTGCCCATTCCTCTCGAACCTGGTGTATGAGTAAGTCCGAGTCTCCAATCACTAGTAGCTCCTGAACGTTACTATCGATGGCCAGTTTGAGCCCTAAGATGCAGGCTTCATATTCGGCCATGTTGTTGGTGCACGGGAACCTGAGCTTGGTGGATACTGGGTAATGCTGACCGGTTTCTGATACCAGGACTGCTCCTATGCCAACTCCTTTGAAATTCGCAGCTCCGTCGAAAAACATCCTCCAACCGTCATAGGATTCTGCAATGTCTTCTCCTATGAAAGATACCTCTTCATCAGGAAAATACGTCTTTAGAGGTTCGTATTCTCCTCCCACGGGATTCTCGGCTAGGTGGTCTGCCAAAGCTTGCCCTTTGACTGCCTTCTGAGTAACATAAACAATGTCGAACTCGCTTAACAGGATTTGCCATTTGGCGAGCTTGCCGGTAGGCATGGGCTTCTGAAAGATATACTTTAACGGATCCATCCTTGATATGAGATAAGTGGTGTAAGCATAGAAATAGTGCCTCAACTTCTGAGCTACCCAGGTCAGAGCACAACATGTGCGTTCTAATAAAGAATACCGAGCCTCATACGGAGTAAACTTCTTGCTGAGGTAGTAGATGGCTTGCTCCTTTCTTCCGGTTTCATCATGTTGTCCTAAAACACAACCGAACGCTCCATCCAATACTGCGAGATAAAGTAATAGGGGTCTCCCTGGCTCAGGCGGAACCAAGACCGGCGGCGTTGACAAGTATTCCTTGATTCTGTCAAAAGCCCTTTGACAATCATCAGTCCATTTGGTGGCAGCATCCTTCTTAAGCATCTTGAAGATAGGTTCACAAATGACAGTGGGCTGAGCTATGAATCGACTGATATAATTGAGCCTTCCCAGAAAGCTCATCACATCCTTCTTGTTCCTTGGCGGTGGCAACTCTTGAATGGACTTGACCTTTGACGGATCCAATTCTATTCCTCGGCGACTCACAATGAAACCCAATAGCTTTCCAGCAGGAACCCCGAATGCACACTTTGCGGGATTCAGTTTCAAGTTGTACCTCCTCAATCTGTTGAAGAATTTTCTCAGGTCTTCCATATGATTTGCAGTTTTCTTGGATTTGATGATGACGTCATCCACATACACCTCGATCTCTTTATGTATCATGTCATGAAAGATAGTAGTCATGGCCCTCATGTAGGTGGCACCAGCATTCTTCAAACCAAATGGCATCATTCTGTAACAGTACATCCCCCATGGCGTGATGAACGCCGTTTTCTCTGCATCTTCTTCATCCATCCATACCTGATGGTACCCAGCAAAACAATCGACGAATGACTGCAGTTCATGCTTGGCGTAGTTGTCAATCAGGATGTGTATATTTGGCAAGGGGAAGTCGTCTTTGGGACAAGCCCGGTTGAGATCCCGGTAGTCGACACAGACTCTAACCTTCCCATCTTTCTTCGGTACTGGCACGATGTTAGCTAACCATGTTGGATACTCTACCACCCTGAGAACCCTGGCTTTGACTTGCTTGGTAACTTCCTCTTTGATTTTCAAACTCATGTCTGGCTTGAACTTTCTGAGCTTCTGTTTTACTGGCGGACATGTCGGATCTGTTGGCAACTTGTGAGCTACAATGGATGTGCTGAGACAAGTCATATCGTCATATGACCAGGCAAAAATGTCCTCATACTCTTTTAAGAACTCTATGTACTCTTTCTTTTATGATGACGACAAATGCACGCTGATGCGCGTTTCTTTGATATTCTCTGTATCTCCCAAATTAACAACCTCAGTTTCATCCAAGTTATACTTAGGTCTGTTCTCAAAGTTCTCGACCTCTCTGACAACCTCTTCTGGTATATCATCTTCCTCTCCTGAATCTATATCCGTTTGTTGCGTTGCCTCGTTGCAAGTTACAGTCGTCGGTTCATCATCAAGATATGTAATAGTAATGCTGTGTAAAATAAAGTAAATGATAGAGAAAAGTAATAAGAGCGAGATATAAAAATAAACTTGGAAAATGCTTTTGATTAAATTCATAACTGTTCGAAACATCGGAGCTCTTTTCAAAAGTAAAGACAATGCGGAAAAGTAAAATCAACTAAAAAGTAAAATGCGATGCATGGTGCGTCGTTTAGCCTTGCTACCCCGAAGCTTTCCGGGCACTGGTGGTCCTGACTGACCAATTGGTGAGGCGTTCCCCTCGGTTCACAGCTTGAATGGAAGGGCCGTCCTCCCCTTCCTCCTCGAAGATAACACAATAGTCCATATCATCTCCCATAAACAGGTTCTTCATTGCTGCCAGTGTTTCGTCTTCCTCTGATCCATATATAATGTCAGCAGGCTGAAAGGTCTGCTCCAGCTGAGGTATAGGGTGCTCTAGCGGATAATAGGGACCGCGCCATGGTGGCGACCATACATTGAACTCTTTCCAGGTGTACTCATACCCTAGGCCAAAAGTAGTACCGTGCTTCTTCAGCTTGATGGGTTTAGTGATACCCTAGAGATTCTTGCCAAGTCCTTTTCCGGGTTCATACCCGCTTCAATTTAGGATGTTCTCAATCTTGTTATCCCACCACTTGTCTTTATCTATGGCATTAACTCGCTCGATGTGATGGTATGTTTCTTCGCCTATTCTTCTTCTACCTCCTATCATTGGGATGGTTTGGCCACTGTATATAGGGTTGCTACCTTCGCCATGAATGATCACTTCCTGATGATTCCATTTAAACTTCATTGCTTGATGTAGGGTTGATGCCACAGCCCCAACGGCGTGGATCCAGGGTCGTCCCAGCAATAGATTGTAGGATGTTGGCACGTCTATGACTCGGAAGTCAACATCGAACCAGGTAGGCCCCATTTGCCGACACAGGCTAATTTCCCTAATGGTAGATCTTTGAGACCCATCAAAAGCTTTAACATTGATAGCCCTATCTTTGATATCATGCAAACCTTTCCCCAATGTTCTGAGAGTCACTAGCGGACAAATGTTGAGGCTAGATCCCCTGTCAACTAGGATCTTGGTAATGAAATAATCTTCGCATTGCATAGTGATATGCAATGCCTTGTTATGACTAAGTCCTTCTGGTGATAACTCATCCTCGTGAAAGGTGATCTTGTGACTTTCCAACATTTGTCCTACCATATTTGCCATTTCGCCTCCGGTTATGTTGTTGGGAACATAAGCTTCACTCAATATCTTCATCAAGGCATTTTTATGTGCCTCAAAGCTTTGCAGAAGAGCCAGGATGGAAATCTGCGCTGGTGTTTTGTTCAGTTGCTCAACGATCGAGTATTCCTTAGCTTGTATTTTCCTCCGAAGGTCATCGGGTCCAGTTTCAACAGGCCGCCCGGAGGCCTGCTTGCTGGACTCAGCTAAATGTTCTGGAGTGTATACCCTACCGGTTCTATTCATGCCCTGTGTGGCGATCGCTTCTCCAGTATGTGTTTTCCCTTTTCTCCTAGCTTTTGCTGTGTAATCCCAAGGTATGGTGTTTGACTTGAACGGGGACACGTCTGTCATGGAAACCGGAATTGGCACCCTTGGAGGTAACACAACAACCTCAAATGGTGCAGGTTCCTTTGGAACTCCGAACTCGACTTCAATTGGTTTTGGCGCCTTTGCAGGAGGCACTTCAAACTCGAGTGGTACAGACACATTTACCACATTACCCTCAGAGGGCTAGATCTGAACAACAATGGGATTGAGGGTAACCGTCGGTTTCTTAGGCTCATCTCCTTCAGTAATCAATTTGATTGACCCTTTGGGGTCCCAATCGTCCTCTATCTCGATCATATAGATGCCTCCACCCTTGTGGTCAGGCAGAGGGTTGTTGCGGACATTGGGAGCGGGACCCCTTGCCACAATGACCTTGTTATCAATCAAAGTTTGAATCTTATCTTTCAACGAGCGACACTCGTCGATGGTATGGCCTTTCATTCCGGAATGGTATGCGCAAGTTTTGTTTGGATTGACCCACTGGGAGGGATTTTCTGGAGTTACGGCTGCGATAGTAGTAACGTAATTGGCCGTTTTAAGTTTTTCATATATTTGGTCGATTGGCTCGGCTATGGCGGTATATTGTCTGGGAGGTATGCGGTCGAAATTTGGTCTGGGTCGAGGAAATTTTTGGCGAGTCGGTGGTGATGGGCAATGAGAAGGTTGGGAGTTATATGCTTGGTACACGAGCGCGGGTTGGAAATATCTTGGTGAGGTGGGTTGATATGTGGGTGGTGGAGGTGATTGGTAGTCAGATGGTGGCATTTGGTATGTAGGTGAGGGTGCTTGGTAATTTAGGGTAGGTTGATATGTGAGTGGAGTTGAGGGATAAGTTTGGTACTTCATAGGGGATTTGGTTCTTTGCGCAGCCATTACGGAATTCACGTTCTTTTTCTTTGACGTGCCACCAGACTGTAAGGCCTTATTGGTGGCCTATAATGCTTCGAGATTGGTGACCATACCATTCTTGATACCTTCTTCGATTCTTTCTCCCAACTTGATGATGTCGGAGAATTTCTGACCCTCTATCAACATCAGTCTCTCATAGTATTGCGGATCCTGAGCCCGGACAAAGAACCTGTTCATCTGCTCTTCCTCGAGGGCTAGCCTGACCTTGGTAGCTTCTGACCTCTAATGAGTTGCATACTCGCGAAAGGTTTCTGTGGGCTTCTTCTTCAGATTCTGGATATAGAACACATACGGTGCGTTCTCAGTGTTGAACCTGAACCGGTCCATAAAGTCGGATGCCATGCTCACCCAACTTGTCCACTTCTTTGAATCCTGGTTGATGTACCAAGACAAGGCTTCGCCTTTTAGACTCCTCATGAACAGCTTCATGCGGATTTTCTCGTCCCTTCCAACTCCTACCAGCTTGTCACAATACATTCTTAGATGGACCCTGGGATCACCTGTACCGTCAAACATCTCGAACTTGGGAGGTTTGTACCCCTCCGGAAGCTCAACATCTGGCTGAACACAAAGATCTTCATAGTTCAACCCTTCAACACCTTTGCTACCCTCGACACCTTGGACCCGGCTAGTCAACTTCTTGAGTTCGGCGGCCAAATTCCTGATAAGGGAGTCCTTGTCATCTGATTTGGGTGCATTTGAGATTGGCTGGGTATAGTAGGGTGTAGTGTCCACAAAGATAGGAGTGTTATGGTCGTTTGTGGTGTTTTATGGTTCGGTACTGAGCAGTGGAGTGTTGTTGCATGTGTTGTAGGCTTGGGTATTAGCAGTTTGTACTGGTGGCTGTAGAGGTATGGGGTTCTGGGTGTTGGTATCAGCAGCGGCAAGAGTGATTGATGGGCTTGCCAGGTTCCGGACTTGTTCTAATTCTTCACGAAATTTTAGCAAAGTCCGCTCAAGGTGAGCGGCAGTTTCCTTGGTGATTGCAGTGTTTCGAGAAGTTTCCTCAATTTCCTTTCTAGCGTTTTGATAACTATGAACTATGCATGTTTTATACCCCTTCTTACCTGAGCTTTGTGCATAAATTGCTCTAAATTAGTCCGGAATTGCTTACAAGTTGCGCTTGATTGCAGGTTTGAGCGACTAGATGATAAATATCACAAATCGGCCTAAAAAGGAGTGAAATCTGCCAAGCGTCAAAAGATGACTGAAAGTGGGGAAATAGGTGACCTGCGCGGACCGCACTGTTTTGATTTACGGCCGCGCATGAAAGTTCAGAGAACCAGCAATTGTGAAGAAAACCCACGCGGACCGCATCCATTTCCACGCGGTCCGCAATGATGATTGATCAGAGGCTAAGATATTCAAGGCAAAGTCCCACACGGCCGCACACCAAATCAGTGCGGTCCACGTGGGTAAAAGTTCAGAGAGTCAAAATGGGACAAAATTCTACTGTGCGGCCGCGCACCATTTCCACGCGGTCCGCTTGACTCAACCTATGCGGCCACGTGACATTTCTATGCGGTTCGCATCCCCAACTCCAGAAGCACAGATCTAAAGACCAGTTGCCCTACGCAGCCGCATGTCATTTTTATGCGGTCCGCGCCAGACCTTCAGGGGTATTTTTGTCCGGTTTTTCCTGTGTAGTATAAATAGAACATTTTACTTTTTTAGAGGAGTTTTTGTAATCTATCTGAGTAGCTGAGCACGAGACACTTCATATTAGCCTACTTTAGGCAATTTTCTCTTGTAACTAACGTGGATTCAAGTAGATTAAGCTTGTAGTTAATGATTATGTTAATTGCTTCTAGTATTTATTCATTTTTTGCTTCTTCCATGTCTAGCTAAACCCATTAGCTAGGGTTGTGGCTCAACCCTAGTGTGGGTAATTAATGGGTGTTTTTGCTTAATGCTTGGATGATGTTGGGTGTTTGGTATTTGGGTTGATTGTATGTTTTCAATTGGATTTGGTGGTTGCAAACACTAAGTCTAGCTTAGTGGGTCTTGACTCTTCTTGAGAAAGAGAGTCTGACCTCACAATTAACCCAACATGGATTTGGGATGGCCCCATGAGAATGGTAGTCCCAAGTAACAGGTTAAACCTCGAGAGAGTAATTACCCTACTTGAACCTTAAAGTTGCTTAGGCAAATTAGCCTATCCAATTGGTCTCGAGAGAGTTAATTGGGCAAAATCACTCTCTCTACCGAGGGGTGTGAGAGTGAGTGCTAAAGTGCAACGGTTATCCATATTCCCCTTAATTATCATCCTTGCATTAGAATTCTATACCCGTTAATTAGTCACCTAGGTGAGTACTACGACCCTAGTGCCTTTCTCTTATTGCATACAACTAGCATCATTACTTAGCATAATTTAGTTTACAATTGTAGTTGATAAATTTAGTTGATAAACAAAAGAAAAACCAAAAATGATAGAAGCAAAATTAGGAGCCAAAGCACTTTTCTAGACTTCACAAATACTCGACTTCCAAATCTAGCTCCCTATGGATATTGACCCCGACACCACTATCGGGTAAAAGTAGTTAGCCCCACTCTTCCCAAGGGTTGAGTCAGCACCGATCACTTTTTGGCGCCGTTGTCGGGGAGCTTAAGGTGTTGACTATTTGTGTAGCTAGTTTTGTGTTTTGCTTCTCTTTCATTCTTTTTACTAACATTATTTGTGTAAAACCAACAGGTACACATGGCTTTAAACGGGAATGTCCCTCTTGACAACGTGGTCGCGGGTGAGGAGGTTGATGATGTTGAACAAGAGGAACTCCAGGTACCACAAATGCACGAAGACGTAGAAATGCTAATGCAAATCCTAATGATGCACTTCCAGACCCTCCTCTGCCTCGACCAAGAGTTGATCCAAGGGTCCTTCCTAACCAAGGTTATGCAAGTGCCATAGTTCCTCCCCGAATTCGGGTGGGAAATTTTCAAATCACCAATGTTATGTTGACACTTATCGAACAAAGAGGGTATTTTACGGGCGCCTCCGATCAAAATGCATACAAGCACTTGAAGGGGTTCGTAGATACTTGTTGGGGAAGTAAACAAACCAATGTGTCCGAAGATGCTTTGAGATTGAGGCTTTTCCCCTTCTCTCTTCGGGGTAAAGCGCTCGATTAGTTGGAGAGATTACCGAATCATTCAATCACTACATGGGATGAATTGGCGGACAAGTTCATTGCCAAGTTCTTTTCTCCAAGTCATATGGCGGCGCTCCGTGATGAGATTTTGGCCTTCAAACAAGAACCAACGGAGCCTTTTCATGAAATATGGGAGAGGTTTAGAACCATGGTCAAGGAATGTACAAATAATGATATGACTGATGTGATGATTCAACAAATATTCTATAGAGGCATCAACACAACAAACCAATGTATTGTGAACCAATTGTCGGGTGGAAATTTTATGAAGCTCCCGTACAATGAAGCATGTGAAGTGTTAGATGAAATGGTCGATACTTCTTCGGCATGGCAAAGTCGGGCGAATGTTCCTCAAGGTGATCCTAATGTTATACATTTGCATAAAGAGTTGCATGACCACGGTCAAGCCATTGCCGAACTTACAACAACAATGAACCAATTAGCAAAGGCGCAATTGTAACAAGTTCAAAACCCGCGCCAAGTCAATGCTATGGAAAGAGTAAATATGATGAAAAGAAGTCAAAGAGGGCAACAACAACAAGGGAATTGTGAAAATTATGATGATGGTAGTGGTTATTCAAATGAGTGCTATGATGAG
>MU712442.1:33593-48521 GCA_026770625.1 Nicotiana glauca
AAAAAGCTTTGAAACCTCGAGTACACCACAGATCTATCACAGATCTAAGATAATAAAGAGAGAAAGAACCTCGAACAACTTTCAGGGTTTCTCAGAAACCCTAGAAACGAGAAGGCTTGGAAAGGATCTGGCCTGGAACAGGTCTGGACCATATCTAGGCTCTTGAGGCTCGAACACGTCGGAACGGAGCCGGAGAAGCCACAGGAACACAAATCGGCGGAGGATCTGAACAAGCCTCGTTGAGGTTGAAGCTTGAAAGCCTTGAGCAAACACGATTTGGGGTGAAGGAAAGAGAGCACATGCCGTCCATGGCCTGAGAAGCCATGGATGTCGGTGGGATTTGGTCGGAGAAGACGATGGGGGAGGCTTGGGTTTCGAGTGTTAGAGAGCGTTTGATAGAAGGGGACGGTTTGAGGGCGGCGGTCGAGGTGAAATGAGAGATAGGGTTAGGGTGATTTGAAAATAAAAAGGAAAGAGTGGTTGTGGGCCGTTGATCAAAATGATCAACGACCATGATTAAAAGATGAAACGGACGGGTTTAATTAAATGGGTAAAGGGACGGGTTAAAATGGCATTGGGTCGTCGATTTGGGCTGGATTTGGGGTCAAAATTGAGATGCCCAAATAGGCTATAATTGAAAGTAATTGAGGCCATAATTGAAATAGCCAAATTTTCCCTTTTAATTTTATAAAAATAGTAAAAGATGTTTAAAAATCAAATTAAAAGCACTGAGTTAGTAAATAATATGTAAGTATTAAATTAAAAATATTGGAATTGATTTTGTAATTAAATTGCTATTAAATCTGTAAGTGGGCTAAAATTGCAATTTCATACAACTTAGTTTTAAAATACCAAATGGACTTGTAAAATTATAAAAAAATCATGTAAATTATGTTTTGATATAGATGTGAGAATAAAATAAACTATTCTCCAAAATGGCAAGTTTTGGAAATAATTATTGGGATTTATGATGTAAAAATAGGCCATAAATTAGTTTTAAAATCCTTTTAAAATGCCAAAATCTTGGGATGTTCATATATGCATAAATATGTTATTTTGAAAGTATTTTGAGTATAAAAGATATATAGGGAAAAATTGGGTATCAACATCAAGTTCAGCAATCAGGAGCCCACCTGGAGAACAAGGGAATACTTTTCAAGTTCAGCAGTCAGGAGCCCACTTGGAGAAAAAGGGAATACATTTCAAGTCTCAGCAATCAGGCACCCACCTGGAGAATAAGAGAAGTACAATTCAAATTTTAGCTTTCAAATTTTAATATTGGGTAACATGATGCGCCCAGCTACCAAACTGGGGCAGAAAATTTTCTTTGTTTTTCTATTTTGTTGAAGTCAGGAGCTCACCTGGAGAACAAGGGAATCAGGAGTTCATCTAGAGAACAAGGGAATACATTTCAAGTTCAGCAATCAAGCGCCCACCTGGAGAACAAGGGAATACATTTCAAGTTCAGCAATCAGGCGCCCACCTGGAGAACAAGGGAAGTACAATTCAAATTTTAGCTTTCAAATTTTCAATATTTGGTAACATGATGTGCCCAGCCACCAAATTGGGGCAGAAAATTCTCTTTGTTTGTCTATTTTGTTGAAGTTAGGAGCCCACCTGGAGAACAAGGGAATACATTTCAAATAACAGCAATCAGGAGCCCACCTGGAGAATAAGGGAATACATTTGAAGTGTCAGCATTCAGCAGCCCGCTTGGAGAATAGAGGCCTATATGTCAAATTTCAGCAGTCAAGCATCACTCGGAGGAATGGCAAAACATCTCCGATTACAATTCAAGGCAACAACGTAAGAATTCCATCGGAAAGGTACAAGTTCAAGGCAACAAGAAGTACAAGAGCAAGTTTAAGACATAGATAGGACTTTTTGTAATGCATAGATCATAGCTTAGTCTAGCTTCTTTTTATTTCGACTTGGTGTAATAAGGAGGTCAGCAAGCAGTAACCGCAGCAACAGCAGTGAAACCACAGCTCCTGGTAGTCCCAGCTACCAAACCTTTTCGAACTACACTAACCTGATTCCTTTATAGCCAAGGATATGCAGGCAACCTTTGAAGCAGGGTTCGGTCAGACGGTTTTTAAAATGTTTCACACGGAGTATTCGAACGGGCAAAAATCGCTCGTATCCTCTCACTTATCTTTGCAGGAAAACTCTTCGTGTTTCCGAGCAAAGAGGGACAGCTGTGAGCACGTGATTTTTGCCCTAAATAAATTACTCCCATAATTCTAAAACAAAATATTTTCTTTTACTATCACCAATTTTGTAAATTTATGGCATTTCGTGTTAATTGTTTACATTTTTGGTTGTGCATTTTAATTCATACAAAATTACAAAAAAATGCATTTAGGTTTAATTTTACATGTTTTGGGGAATCAATTAGTAATTAGGAATTTTACAAAATTACAAAAAAATAACAAAAATAGTTTACTCTTGTTTCAATTTTAATTTTGAAAATTTGATAGTTTTTCTTTTAATTTGGTATTTGATTATTTTGTGACAATTATTAGAATTACTTAGTTGCGATTAGTATGTTGATTCAGTTTTAATCCAAGATTTTTTTAGTTTAATTTGAAAAATAAAAGAAAAAGAAAAAATAAAAGAAGAGGAAATTAAAATACAAAATACCTCATGGATTACCCATTTTCTGGGCCAAATCCGGATTGAGCCCAAAATCCCTCAACCCACTTCAAACCAAACGACCCAGCCCAAAACCCCAACCCAGTCCGGTCCAGAGACGCCCAAAACGGCATCATTTTATAGTGAATCAATCTCAGCCATCCATCTACTCTAATCCAACGGCCCTGGATCATTCGTGCATTTTAAATAAAATTGTTCAAATATTTCACAAAAAACTAAAGACAAACGTTACCCTCCTCGTACCCCCCTGTCCCCGCCAGCTCCGCCTTACACTGCCGCCGGAAATCGCCTCACGGCGATGGCCGGCGACCAATGGCGCCCAAATTCACACCATCCCCTCTCCTTCACCTCCCCGTACCATATCCATCATCGATTTCCTCCAAACCTCACTCAAACGCTTCAAAAATGCCAAACCCTAGCACTGCCACCGTCGTGCACGGCGGCACCGCCTCCCAAACCTCCCCAAAATTACACCCCAGACCCTCATCGCCTCCCTCTTCCTAAATCCCCATTTATTTTCCCTCAAATGTTCCTCCAGTGGCTCGAATTTCAGATAAAGTCCGGACCAAGAACCCTAGTTGTCAACAACTGGGGTTTACTGATTTAGGGGGCTATAACAACCCTTAATCGTGTGTTTTCTCTTGAAAACACATGATTAGGGATGGTTATAATCCGATTATCGTCCAGAAGCTGGCCTTAAGTTTAGTTCAAAATAAGTGATTTCGAGGTACTCCTCTTCTACCCTTTTTTCTATTTTCTTCATAACTTTGATTTCTTCCTTTTGGTATTCCTGTTATTTTCATTTTTGGGATCTTAATTTAGGTTCTGATTTCAGTCATATAGTTAGTTTTGTTCTTATTTTGATTTGACTGTGTATTTGATTTCGATCCATGATTTTTACTGAGTGATATGTTACTGTAAGTTCCAATTTTACTTGTTTGTGGTTAGTCGTTAGTTCACTGTTTTAATTTTAGCCTTAAGGTATTAGTGATAATTAGAGTTAAATTTCAGTCTTAATTAGTTAAGTTGATTAGTTCAAGTTTTAGATTGTCTTTTTATAATTAGTTGTTTGGTTATGGCAGAAAGAGGTTGAGGTTTAGTACTAGTTTGGTAATTTCAAAGCAAGTTCAGGGGTGGTTTGGGTACTCAGGTTTGAGCAAGAATATTGTAGTTGAAACTAGAATCTTCTAGGACTTTCTAATTAGGGCTTTAGTTATAATTATAAAAACTTAATGCAGTAACTTGGGCAATAAGTCAGAAAATAAAGGACTATTTGGGTAAAACTGAAAATAAAAAGACGGGGGAAATGGGTAAGGAAATCTAGAAGCTTCCCCCTGAAGTTTGCCTATAAAAGGCAGCTTACTTGACTTCATGAGAAGGGGGGACATATCTGAAAATTCCTCAAAAACTTCTAGCATCCAAATTTCCCACCAAAAATATTTTCAGCAAGTTTAGCCTTAGAAATTTGAATTTCAAAATTCAAATAATCAAATCTGAACTCCTAAAGTTCAACAATTTCATATTAGATCTTAGTTTTCCTCAAAAAACCAAAAAAACTAGCAAAAACTCCAAAAAAAACTCCAAAAAATACTGTGCTACTAAGATTTTGGATTCAATTTCATGTTGTAGGGTTTGATTTGGCATCATTTAGCTTAAAAATTTGATTACTGAAGTTGGCTAGAGGTTTCTGGATTGATTTCAAGTTGAATTTGGTTTGTCCAGGTCAATTTTGGTCTGTTTTACTGGTTTTTTTCCATTACTGGGATTCCAAGTTGAATTGCTGATTGTTCTCCTGCTGCTGTGACCTGTTATTTGATCCTGTTAGCTTGTTGAACTGCAGCTGACCTCTCCTTATCTTTACTTTGATTCAACTTCCAGGTACTTACTCGATCTTCCATGGTCTAAGAGCTAAGACAATTTGTAGCTGAAGTTCTGATTGTAAATAATAGTCTGACTTAAGAGCTGGAAATGCATGTTTGTTTATATATGCTTATTCTATTTCTCTTATGTATACATTAGCCTTCATGTTAGGTCGTGTAGTAGCAATATTTAGAACTTGACAAATTGGAACTCTTGATGTTTGGTATAACTAGACTGTTATAATTGGACTGTATAAATAATTTTTTATCTTAGATGTATTAATACAGCTATTTAGTATACCTCTAGAATAATTCAGGCTCATTTAAAGTTTGATAGGCAGTAGATCATAGTTATATTGAAACAGATTGAACATGTATGAGTATTAAGTGTAATAACTATAATCATTCAAGTTGATTAGATTAATTCAAGGTTCAAATTTAGATTGCTTCAGGTTTCAAACCTGCTGTTAGCCATGAGGCGTTTCATTTAATCCAGTTACTATTTTTATTTGAGTTAAACAAGCACCAAAATAAGTGGATTTGTAGTTCAATTTGAGTGTCAATCATAGGAGTCAACTTTTCACACTTTCATTCAATTATCTACTCTCTTCGAATATCTGCAGGAGTTTGTTAACGCAAATCAGATGTTAAAATTAGAGAGATTAATCGAACAGCTATTGGACCAAACAAATTTGAATTTTCCTTTTCGTTGTCACCATCATTGAATCCGTTTGGGCCGTATTACCACTAAGGCACGGCCCGACTCTAATCTTCCCTACCTCACTGATTGGGCCTGTGTTGAGGCCAAGAGCTAGTAACAACTCAACAAAAATGACAGACCCATTGCTACTGTACTGGGCCAAGGTCAAATTTGGGCCTGAATGAATATTAAATACGAGGTTAATGTTGCAACATAGTTTTAGGGCTTTCTCGTTAAGTAGCATGCTTGAATTAAGAGGTGCGCCTCTTGTTCAAATGTGGACTTGAACTTAAAGCCCAAACCCCTTGTTTACTTTAAATAATAGCAATTGATAATATTAATTAATTATGGCTTTTGGAGACAAATCCAATAGAAAATTATAGCTTGTTCTAGGATGGCCTTAAATAATAATATGAGATGAGCCTCGCCAAATAAAATGCATAAATCGCAGGGCCCTCATTAAATGCCTCTATTAAAATACTTAGAATTTGGGGCGTGTCGTTTAGCGAATTTCACGGCCCTCCACAAAGATAAAAACCTGTTAGTTGCTTTAGGCGCGCCTTTAATAAATTTACATTCTTAAATTGCATTTCATGCAACCCAAATCCAAATCCCAAAACGTTAAATAAAAATGTGTCGAGGATCCGGGTGCATTTCATGTGACGTGATCCAAAAACACGTTTTTAAATGACGTTAACTTTCTTAAAACTTTTTAATTAAAAATGGTAAAAAATTCTAAAAATGCACCATAAGGATAACATGTATTAAAATTAGATTTTAGCTAAATATAGCAGTTGAGCGACCGTGCTAGAACCACGGAACTCGAGAGTGCCTAACCCCTACTCTAGGGTTAACAGAATTCCTTACTCAGATTTCTGGTTCGCGACTGTAATACAGAGTCAAACCCTTTCCTCGATTCGAGATTCAAACCGGTGACTTGGGACACCATAAATCTCCCAAGTGGCGACTCTAAATCTCTTAATAAATAAATCCCGTTTCGATTGTCCTTTAATTGGAAAAACTCCTTTTACTATACCCTTCACGGGGTGTAGTAAGAAAAAGGAGGTGTGACAGGTATAATTCTAATTATGGAAGTAAATCCCATGATTAGCCTAAACAATCGCCCTTGATTTGATCTGTTCCGGGATTTCCATTGTGCTCTTCGACCTTTCATAGATATCTCGTTTTTTTCGTTATTGCGCCTTGCTCGAAGTCTGCCATATTTGGTCTCGATCGCTGCTGGCCTCGATCTCGACAGGCACCTCAATTCTCAAACTTGATATCTTGTCTTCGTGCTCTGGTCTGATCCATTACGAGGCTGACCCTCAATGCAATTCCCTGGTCTCAATCAAATAGTAAAATCGGGCAGGCCTAATTTTAACCGTATACAGATAGTCCCCTCGTTTCTTGGAATGAAATGAGAAGAAATGAATTGAGCCTTCGATTTTGTACCTCGATCTGTCATGACGCCATCCCCATGACGTAAGCGACGGAAATGACCGAAATGTCCCGTAGGTATAGTTCCCAAAATTATTAATGAGTGTCAGTTGGCGTTCGGCCACCAATGCCTTTAAACCGTCACCATGAATCCCTTAAATAGGTTTTCTTCTCACGTACTCAAACTTTACTTTGAATTTTTCTTATACTCATCTTCAAAATACTTCAAGTTTGTTTGAAAATCTTCATGTTTTTCATCTGTAAATCTTCCAAGTTTAATCATTAACTCTTTCTTTTTTAAAGCAACAAACATCTCTGTTTCCCTTTGTTCATAAAGATAGAAATAGCCAAAACATCTAAAATCATTCTGCAGAACGAAAAAACTTCCTCATCTAAGCCGAAACGACAATAAAATACCGGTGAAGCCACGCCTTGAGGAGTGCATTCCCGAGAAAAGGTATGTCCTTCATTCCGACTTCAAAGTCAAGAAGACTTCGTCGGTCCCTAGTCGGTGAGAGTCTATGTCAAGATATATATACTCTATAACTGCGATTGACCTCGAGAAGGTAAAGAAAGGGTGCCATTGGAATGATAAAAAGGTGGTGATTCCGGCCCCCGAAGAAGACATCACTACCCATGTGAAAGGGTTTCTGAGTTTTTACATGTACCTTTTCATGCTGGGCCCTATCGATCCCGTCATCATCGATTTTTTCCACCAATACCAGATAAACCTAGGTCAGATTCATCCTTTATTTTGGCAGATTGTCATTCTGTTCCGATTCTTTGCGAGCAAGATTGAAGGGATGTCTTTCACCCTCAACCATCTTATCAGGCCGTACAGCCCTCGTCTCTATCAAGGCGGGTTAATAAAGCTTCAGCGTCGGGCTATCAAGGTACTGTTCTCGAGCATAGATGAGGACAGGGATCGAAGATGGATGGGACACTTTGTTCGAGTGAAGACTTTCGACCTAATCCCGGCGGGGAAGATGTCATTTCCCAAGGAATGGAATATGAAATGTAAGTATAATCCCACTTTGTTGTCTTGTTTCATTTGCCTCTTCTCATTGACATCCTTTTCTATGATGCAGCGGTCTCTTGGATGCCCGGTACAATTCCTAACCTCGAGAGCTGGGTTCAGAAATTAGCTTCGGCCTCTTCGTACGCTGAGCGCTCATGGTGTGATTTGGCAAGGGGCCGATGGGAGGCCAAAAATCATGGTAAGCCACTTTTCATATATTTGATGATCTTTTCTAAAACGTTTCTTTTCATACTCACTTGATTTTCTTTCATATAGGCCTTGGAGAAAATGCAGTGATGAGGCCCCTGTCTGGGAAGGAAGAGGTTTTGCCCCCGGCCCTAAAGCCCTCAAAGGAAAAGAAAAGAAAAATGGTCTCGTCCTCCGATACTTCGAAGCCTAAGAACAGCAAGGCTCGCATGTAGAAGAAAGACACTGCCTTCCTTCCTGCTGATGTAGCTCAACGACTAAGGGAGGAAGAAGAGGAAAATGAAGAATCTGACTTCGAACTAGTAGCTCGAATGAAGAGGAGGGCCAAGGTCCCAAAGGTTTTTGAGCTGGTGATGATCAAAGAGGTTCAGGCTTGGATCGAGGAGATATCAGAAAATGGCCCGAGCAAAGTCCCCGAGTCATCGGAGGCTGAAGGTGCCTCCCGCGGTGATGAGAAATCAGCGGATGTGCCTGAAGAGGCCGGTTCTGAGGCCGTTTGAAATGAAGAGAACGCCCTAAATGTCTTGCTTGGGGCAATAGATATTGGCGATTTGCCGCCCCTCCCCATATTTTTTGAAAGGAAAATTCATGAAGCCCATGCCATGGGGAACCCCAATGTAGGAGCGGCCCACGAAGGGGAGGACCTTTTCTGTGGTTTCTTTACGGGATTCAAAGATGCTAATGACCTGGGTGATGCATCAAGTCTCTTCGATGAGGCTCAAACACTTCTGAACCGGGTAAGCCTTAGCTCCCTTCGTCAATATTTCACTCACATTCATTTCTATTTGCGTGACTTCCTTTATTTTTCCATAGTCCTTGACAGTTCATCGAGAAGCATTTTCTAAATCCCGGGCAGAGCTGAGAAGGTGCAAGGCCGATCTTAAAAGGCTCACAGAGGAGAGAAATTCCCTCAAACATCTAAGTGGGTAAAGAGAAGAGGAGATCAAGGACCTCCAGGTCGAATTGGCTATAGCTCATAAAGAGCATACCGATCTGATTGGGCAGGTAATGAAAAATGTTTTAGAATCTTGATGTACAAATTTGGGAACGACGACTAATACTTTGATCCTGCAGGTTCAGTAGAAGGCCAAAAAGATCGAGCAACTTCATGAGGAGGCCAACATGATTAAGGCAGAGACTTTGGGGTGGAATCAGAACAGGGACCGCATTGCCTCGGAGAAAGATACTTCTCGAGCCCAACTGTCATCGGACGAACGCCAACTCCATATCATGAAGGAGGAAAGCTCGGCCCGGGCCAAGAAAATTGAGGAGCTAGAGGCTCGGTTGGCCGCCGAACTTGCAAAGGCCACATATGAGGCAGAAAAGGTAAAGGCTGACGTGAAGGCGATCGTAGTCGTCTACCGAGCTGATGCCGAAGCTGCTCAAATTTGAGCTAAGAAAGTTGTTAATACATCTCAGGCTCGATCATACTAGGTTGCCGAGCATGCCAAGTACCAGTCTCGAAGAGAGACTCTTGAGGAGGTTCACGCTCATGGCTTTGAACTTGCTGTCAATATTGAGAACGCAAAGGTACCTAAGCCAAAGCATTGCTCTCTTCCGATGATGATGATTCCGGGAGCGCGAACGAATCTGAGAGTAGAGGGGATTTTGATGACGAAGATGCAACTCCCGAAGAAAAATAGGGATTTTTTTTGTTTTTTATGTGTAGGATGCTGACCAATCCATGTAAATATTTTCATATGTATATATAAAACATTTCCTTTCTTATCTCAACTTTTGCCTTGTGACAATTCCCATTTGCTTTTCACCTTACGACAATTTTGATACACTTTATGTCTTGTGAGAATTTTGACTTACTTCGTGACTCGTGGAAATTTTGTTCGTGAATCTGAAACTTAGGCAACTTGACCGAAGTTAGACTAATATAGTCAAGTGAGTACTTTCTGAAACTCGAAGTAGAAAAACCCTTTGGTTCTAGTTAAGTGAGATGACTTCTCAAACTCAAAAATGGAACGGTCCTTAAGCTCTTGAATTAGGCGGATATGGCCTCAAAAGAATGTCTCTTTTCCCTTTTCAGCTTAAAAAAGTTAATCATATAAAAATTTATTATGCCTTAGCATGAAATAAGGTTGTTCGAGATTTCGAACAATCTAGTACCCTTTTAGGGTTTTTGAGGGTTAATGTTATCGAACCCCTTTTTATAATTTTGCTGAGGGTAGCCTTTTTAACCGGTTTTGTTAATGTATTAAAATGCCTATTTTTATTACGGATTTCGGACGTCTCCAAACCGTGTTGCCACAGCCTTTAACTTGAGATTTGCCTCTTGGGCTTGTTTCTCAATTATACTTCGAACTTGTTCGAAGTGTCAGTCCCCGTTAGTTTGGCCATACCCTTTAACTTGAGATTTGCCTCTCAGGCTTATTTCTCAATTATACTTCGAACTTGTTCGAAGCGTCAGTCCTCAAGTGGGGTGGTTGTGGCCTACAAAAATGAGGGTTGCCTTTTTAAGGTCTTATAATCTCGGTTAGTACTTCGATTACATCGATTTTTCAGACTACAATCTCCGAGTACGGGGTAAGCTGTTCGAAATTCAGTTGTGATTGGCCTGTAAGTAAATTTCCACAATAGACCAAAATCATGAAATTGTAAAGTAAAGTTTTCTATAAGGCATGAAATATTTTTCAAGAAAAAAATACTTTTCTCAATAGATTATACATGCGTACATGTTTGCTTTTAGGGCTCGTGCAATCTACATGGGCACGGTTCGTTTGATTGTTTGACCCTTACAAAATATTGCCTATCGAGACCGTGTTGACACAGAGCATATTTTCCTTGAAAACATAGCATTCGCGGGTGATTCCCCCTAGTATTCGAGGTTGATTGTAAAGAAGCCTCGGATACTGTTGAATTTCTCTAAGTTAGCACGAACAATGATTGCCATGTTAAAAACATTGTCAAAAAACCCATTTGGGATAAAAACTAGCCGAAGGGAAAAAGAGTGAAATGCATGCTTTCGGGCCTAAGGACTTCGTGTTCGGAGAGAACTTCGATGCCTTCGATCGAACATCTGCAAAAAGCTAGCATAAAACACAAATGAAAAAAGAGAAGGTCATACCTTGTAAGATCCCTTTCCGATGATAACGAGGACTTAATACGGTCTTTCCCAGTTTGGGCCGAGTTTTCCTTCATTTAGGTCTCGAGTATTGAGGGTGACTTTTCTCAGAACTAAGTCCCCGATTCGAAAGTGGCGAAGATTGGCTCTTCGGATGTAGTACCTTTCAATGCGTTGCTTTTGTACGGCCATTCGGACGAAGGCGACTTCCGGTTTTTCATCTACAATTAGAGGCTTGTATTTATAGCCTCGTTATTTGACTCTTCTGTTGTGTATTGAAACCCGATGCTAGGTTCCCCGACTTCAATCGGGATCAGAGCTTCGGTGCCATATGCTAAGGAGATGCTTCCCCCGCACTGGATTTTGACGTTGTCCAATATGCCCAAAGGACTTTGGGAAAAGTTTCTCTCCATTTTCCATGAGCATCGTTCAATATTTACTTTTGATTCTGATAATGGTCTTGTTTGTTGATTCGGCCTATCTGTTCCCATTAGGAAGATATGGCGTCGACATAATCCTTTTAATTGTGTGATCTTTGAGGAACTTTGTTATTTTGCTACCTATGAATTGTTTTCCATTATCACATACTATCTCGGCGAGTATCCCGAATCGGCATATGATGTGATCCTAGATGAAGTCTATAACTTCTTTTTCTCTGACTTTCTCGAAAGCCCGCACTTCAACTCACTTGGAAAAATAGTCAGTCATAAATAAAATGAATTTAGCTTTACCTGGGGCCGATGGTAAAGGGACGAAGCTATCCATTCCCCATTTCATGAACGACCATAGGGATAAGACTGAATGAAGTTGCTCTCCAGGCTGGTGGATCATCGATACATATCTTTGGCACTTGTCGCATTTTTGAACGAATTCCTTAGTATCTTTTTCCATATCGACCCAATAGTATCCCGCTCTGATGACTTTGTGAACCAGCAATTCGGCATCGGAATGGTTCCGCAAGTACCTTCGTGAATTTCTCGTAGGACATAGTCAGTGTCTCGTGGACCCAAACATATTATCAACGGTCCACCGAACATCCATCTGTATAGTGTTCCATCTTCAGCCAATGTGAATCGCGCAACCTTTGTTCGTAGAGTCCTCGATTCTTTAGGGTCCGATGGAAGCTTCCCCTTTTTTAGAATTCCTCCAATCCCAAGCTAAGCTTGTGGAGTTTATTTTGGCGTGGCCTTTTTTGATTAATGACCTCGAAAGTTGTATGACAGTCCTCGAGCTAAGCTCATCATCTTCGATCGACGACCCTAAATTTTCAAGGGCATCGGCTTTGCTATTTTTTCTTGAGGTACGTACTATAACGTCCATTCCTTAAATCGATATAGAGACACTTGTAATTTGTTTAAGTACCTTTGCATTCGATCTCCCAAACCTCGAAAGTTCTGTTGACTTGATTTACCACAAGTCGGGAGTCACACTTGACCTAGATGAACTCCGCTCCCAAGCTCTTAGCTAGCTCAAGACCTGCAATTATGGCCTCATACTTGGCCTCATTTTTAGTCAATTTCGAAGTTTTTATAGACTGTCTAATTGTATTTCCTGTAGGTGGCTTCAAAACGATACCTAGCCCATACCTCTTCACGTTCAAAGCTCCGTCCATGAAGAGGGTCCACACCCCCAATGATGTACCCGATTTTAATAATAGTTCCTTTTCAACCTCGGATACGAGGGCTGGCATGAAGTCATCCACAAAGTTTTCCAAGATTTGAGACTTGACGGTCATTCGGGGGTTGATACTCGATATTGTACTTGCTGATCTCGACGACCCATTTGGCCAATTGGTCCGAGAGTTCGTGCTTGTGCAAAATATTGCGAAGGGGGTAAGTGGTTACAACACAAATTGGGTGACATTGAAAATATGGTTTTAATTTCCTAGATGTGCTTATTAAAGCAAGCTCTAACTTTTTCTAAGTTTGGAAACCGGGTCTCGGCTTCACCTAACATTCGACTAACATAGTAAATAGGAAATTGCGTACCTTGCTCTTCTCAAACTAGGACACCACTTCCCGCAACTTCCGATACTACTACATATAAGTAGAGTTGCTCGTCCATTTTCGGAGTATGAAGCAATGGTGGGCTCGAAAGATATCACTTTAACTTTTCCAACGCCTGTTGGTATTTTGGGGTCCAAGCGAAATTGTTCTTCTTTTTGAGCAGTAGAAGAACCTGTGACTTTAATCTGAAGACCTCGAGATAAACTGGCCGAAGGCGGCTATCCGCTCTGTTAATCATTGTATAACCTTAACGTTGTCCACGAGTGTGATGTCTTTGATTCCCTTGATTTTATCGGGGTTAATCTCGGTCCCCCAATTTGACACCATAAAGCCAAGGACCTGCCCGAACCGACCCCTAATGCACATTTCTCAAGATTGAGCTTCATATTATATTTTCTCAATATGTTGAAAGTTTCCTGCAAATATGTTAAATGGTACTCTGCGCGCAGGGACTTAACAAGCATATCATCAATATATACCTCCATTGATTTATATATTTGTTCTTCAAATATTCGATTCACTAGGCGTTGGTAAGTAGCACCATCAATTTTTAGCCCAAACGACATTACATTATAACAATAGGTGTCACACTTAGTGATGAATGAAGTCTTTTGCTGATCCTATGGGTTCATTTGAATTTAGTTGTACCCGGAGTAAGCATCGAGAAAATTAAGGATCTCGTGGCCGGCCGTGGCATCGATCATGCGATCGATATTCGGCAGAGGAAAGGAGTGTTTGGGACATGCTTTGTTAAAATATTTATAATCTACGCACATTTTAAATTTGTTCCCCTTTTAGGGACTACAACTATGTTTGCTAACCATTCTGGATATTTAACTTCCCAAATGTATCCTATTTTGAGAAGTTTGGTTACCTCATCCTTGATGAATGCATGTTTTACCTCAGACTGGGGCCTTCTATTTTGTTTTACCAATCTGAGCTTCGGGTCCAGGCTCAATCGATGTGTTGTGATCTCCGGTAGGATTCCTGTCATATCTAGGTGGGACTAAGCAAAACAATCCATGTTATCTAAAAGGAATTGAACGAGTTTTTTCCCAAGCTCGGGGTTTAACCCCGTGCCCAGGTATACCTTTCAATCGGGCAGATGCTTAATCAGTATGATTTGTTCCATATCTTTGACCGTTGACTTTGTTGTATCAGAGTTATCGGGGATTATGAAGGTTCAAGGTATCATCTAATTTTCATCCTCAGAAGTTTCCTGCTCCTCTGATCGGGTCGAGGCCGACAACTGTGGTTGCTATTTGACTTCTTGATTGCCCTTTGAGTACGATCCCTTTGTTAATGAAAGCGCTGATACCGATACTACTTCATCGATTGCAAACATTTCTTTGATGGCAGGTTGCTCACCGTACACCATTTTGATTCCTTCTGATGTTGGTAACTTTAGGACTTGATGAAGCGTTGAGGGTACTGCCCTCATATTTTGAATCCAAGGCCTTCCGAGCAGCGTGTTGTATCTCATGTCACCTTAGATTATATGTAACTTTGTTACTTGGATAGTTCTGGCCACATTTACTGGCAAAATAATTTTCTCTTTGGTGGTTTCACTTGCCATGTTGAAGTCCTTGAGTACTCGAGCTACATGCACGATTTGATGTTGGAGACCGAGTTGCTCTACGACTCTCAATTGAATAATGTTCGCCGAGCTACGTGGATAAATCAACACACGTTTCACTTGAATTTTTTCATAAGGATAGATATTACTAGCGCATCGTTGTGAGGCTGTTCGATCCCTTCTGCATTCTCATCGTTGAAAGATAAGGTATTTTCTGGTAAGTAGTCCCGGGTACGTTTCTCCCTTGTGATTGTCACCTTGTTGCGTTTGAATATCGGGCCTTGAGGAATATCGACCCCACCAACGATCATATGAATCACGTGTTTGTGAGCACGTGATTTTTACCCCAAGTAAAGAATTCCAAAAATTAAAATAAATAAAAGGGAATTAATTAGGA
>MU712445.1:0-49644 GCA_026770625.1 Nicotiana glauca
AATAGAAAAAAAATGAAATAGAAAACAAAAAAAGTTTTGATAATAATAAGGACTGACTGAGTCCACAAAAAAAAAGTTTTTAATAATAAGGACTGACTGAGTCCATTTCTAACATACCCCGTTCTAGATTGCCATGCCAAGATTGTTTCTCTAGCGATGCCAGGGTTGCCAAGATTGGAGTCATATGACCTCAAAGACAATATCTTCCAAGTCTGAGGCCCTCAGGGACCTCATCTCGATTCCTTAGAATGGCATCTTCAAAAGGAAGAGAGGTGAGGGAAGGAGACAAGAAGTGGCTGGGTGAAAAATCTGGCTGTCATGAACCCCGCCAGTATCAAACCTACCAATCCACTTCTTGAGATGTTGCCTCAGCCCGGGAGGCAACAGCCAGTGGGAACCGCCGCCACACCCCGAGATTAGGGAGGCCGGTGGCTTCTCGAATACAGTTTTCGGGAAAAGATCTCCCTGCGTTTGGATCATCCAGATCGACATCCGGGGACTATTTCGTATGAGTGTATGCTAAGATGCAATTGTATTTGCTAGCTGGCTTCCTTTGGCGGAGGCTTTTGTGTGCTGATCTTGTGTTGGTTAAGGCGTTGCTGTCCTTTTGGGATTTTATCTTACGGCGATGGAGGCTTCCGGGGTTGACTATCATACCCGCGCCGGAGACGATGCTGATGGCTGGTGCCCTTGGTTGTTTTTGAATTTGTCTCCATTTTTCTAACATGCAATGTGAGGCTGCTTTCGCCTCCTCGGGGGTTGTTTTGTTTGGGGAAGTCAGAGACTGGGCTCGGGCAAATTGTTCCTCCCAAGTGTTCATGAAAAACCTTCGAAACCCTCGTCAGTCGTTTGAAGGCATGAAAGGATGTCCTTCAGGTGGTACGCCTCGCGCTTCGCCGACTCTATCTATGATGATGGTGAATTCACCAGCCGTTCTTTCCTTTTCTCTATTGCAAACGTAGTTGGTGTCATACGGTCCCTCGAGGGCGCGGATGTGCCCCCTCCGGGGGGTCGTAGTTTCCAGGCGGGAAACAATGATAGTGAGATAAGTGATATGACATAGCTTTTTATCAAGGGGGGCCATTTCACGCCTCTGAGGAGAATGCATCGATTGAGCCGGGTGTTTTTGGAGCCCTTGATTCTGGGGTGACGTGTCCAAACTATAGGAGCTATTTGATGGAGCAGGTGGCTTCCTGTAGTACGCGCTTAGCCCCTAGGGCTAACCCCCTTTCTATTATTTCAGCTGCAAAAAAAAAGTGGAGGTTTTGGAGTACCTTAAGGGTGGCGTCAACTTCTCTAGAGTGACTCGTGGGGAGCTAAGGGCTCAAGTGTATGCTAAAGCTTCTGAGGGGACGAATGTCTCGGACAAGGTCTCTTCCTCCAATGTCTAACTCCTTTTGACTTGTGACAGTGCCAAAGTTCAGCTGGGTATGATTGGGAAACTTCGAATTTGATCTTTCGAAGTTTTAGAGCCGAGATAATTGATGCTTGGGCCGAAGTGACACTAAGCCGAACCAAGGCGGGTCGGTAGATGATGATTCGTTTGAAAGATGCTACTGATGCCCACGATGAGATGCAGTGAGCCCTCGACCGAGAAAAGAGGATCGAGGAATATGTTCGTTGCAGGTCCCGAGGAGAGGTACTCGAGCAGGTTGGTGCAAGGAGTTCCGTTTTCCCGGAGGAATTGGCTCGATCCAGGGGAATAATCGTGGCGCTTTGTCACTTCTTGCTGAAGTTGCGGAGGGCGATTTTTGAGAAGTTGTATCCCTTTTAGCGCGGAGTGTAGATTTTGCCATTTTTTCGCTTTGTTTCTGAGATATGCAGAATATGACTGTAGATGGAGAGTGCGCCTTTTTTGCGCATGCAATATGTAATAAGGAATTTGAAGCTTTGTTTCTTCTGTACCTTTTCTTTGTTATTACTTTCGACCGGGCGGGCTGGTTTTGAAACACGACCATGCATCCTCAAAACTCCATCATCTCCAACCGTAACCTGTTTGGCAGTACCGTGCTGCACGTTGTACTTAAGGACAAGCAAATGAGGGTCATCATACTGTCAATCCCTAATGCGCTCAAACAAGGAAGGCTGAGCAATTGTGTAGGCTTACACACAGCTGGACTCATAAACATCCAACCTCACAAATTGATTGGCCAAGTGTCGCGACCCGGATTTCCCACCATCGGGAGTCATGATGGCGCCTACTAATGGGAGCTAGGCAAGCCAACTCTTACTTACATTTCCATTGGGTACAACTCTCATTTTAAAATATTTAAATATAATACTATGATTACAGCGAAATAAATAAATTTAGCGGAAGACTTAATAATTTTTTTACTAGATACGCTACAGAAACCCAAACATGGTACACTACCCAAGAACTGGTGTCACAATACTCACGAACTTCTAAGAATAATACACATAACCATCTGAAAGAAATATAAAACTGTTTATCTCGAATACATGAGATAACAGACTGAAAAGTAAAGATAAAGGAGACAATGGGTCCTGCGGACGCCTGCAAGGCTACCTCGAAGTCTCGGTGGTCGAAATATTAACAATCGCACTACTGTCGTTACTGTTGTTCGTAACCTGTATCTGCGCAAAAAGAGCGCAGAGTGTAGCATCAGCACAACCGACCCCATGTGCTGGTAAGTGCCTGGCCTATCCCAGCGAAGTAGTGACAAGGCTAGGACCAGACACCATATAAACCTGTACAGTTAAAAATACATATACAACAAAATAGCAAGAAACAACATCTAATATTTAAGAAGAGAAATTATGATCTGGAGTAGCCACAAAATATATATTATCAGAAATAAAAATAAAGGTATTTAATTCACTTCCCAACTCAACTTATCTTATCACAGGAGTACAACCACTCGCTCCCATCTTAATATATATATATATATACACACACACACACACACACTACCGGCAACTGTGGCCAATATCAACAATCATTATCTGTTAGTGATGCGGCGCGCACCCCGACCCTTTCGATAAGTCACCGGCATCTATGGCCAATAACAGTACATAATAGGCTACCGACAACTACGGCCAATGCCAACAATCATCATCTGTTAGTGATGCGGCGTGCATCCCGACCCTTGCGATATGTCACCATCATTATTACCAATAACAATAATCATACAATAATCATACAATCCACGAGTTCAAATATATAATTTGTTCTAAAATCGGACCTCAAATTGAGGTCAAAATCCCAATTTTTATGAAAACTTAAGTTCTACCCAAAACCCCCATTTTACCCATGAAAAACCTTGAATTTAAGATGAAAACATGACAAATGATGTTAAAGATTGAAGAAATTGAGTAAAAGTTGACTTACAAATGATTTGGAGAAGAGGGAGTTCGTGAAAAATCGCCAATGGGTGTTTTGGGTTGTGAAAATGTGAAAAAATGAAGCTGGAAATCGTGATTTACAGGTTTCTGAGTTCGCATTTGCGAACAAAATCTTTGCATTTGCGAAGATGTGCTGCCCAGTGGAAATTCTCGCAATTGCGAAACAATCTTCGCATTTGTGAAGATAGGCCAAAACCGAGAAGTTCGCATTTGCGAAGATAGGCCAAAACTGAGAAGTTCGCATTTGCGAACTCTGGGCTAAAACTGAGAAGTTCGCATTTGCGAACAAAATCTTCGCATTTGCGAAGATAGGCCAAAACTGAGAAGTTCGCATTTACGAACAAAATGTTCGCATTTGCGAACTCTGAGCTAAAACTGAGAAGTTCGCATTTGCGAACAAAATCTTCGCATTTGCGAAGCCTGCAGGTCAGGCATGACAGCAACTTCCAAACATGCAAAAATAAACTCGTGACCTATCCAAAACTCACCCGAGCCCTTGGGGCTCCAAACCAAATATGCACACTGACTCAAAAACATCATACGAACTTGCTCGAGCGATCAAATCGCTAAAATAATATCAAATTCAATGAATTGAGCCTTAAAACTCAAGAAATCTTCCAAATTTCATAAACTTCTAAATTTCCAATTTAAGGCCGAATCACGTCCAACGACGTCCGTTTTCAACCAAACTTTACATGAAGCACTTAACCAATAAATATGACTTGTACCGGGCATCAGAACCAAAATACGAGCCCGGTACCATTACTTTTTTATCAAATTTCAGTTTCATTTTTCTTAAACATTTTTAGAAAATAATTTAACAAAAAAATTCTTTTACCGGGGTTCTGGACCTCGGATTTCGATTCCGGACATACGCCCGAGTTCCATATTTTTCTACGGACTTTCTGAGACCGTCAAATCATGGGTCCCGGTCCGTTTACCAAAAATGTTGACCAAAGTCAACTATATCAATATTAATATCAAAATTCTTCAAATTTTTCACATAACTCATATATTTCAACATGTAAATTTTTCGGCTTCGCGCCTGGACTGTGCACGTAAATCGAGGCAGCTATAAATGAGGTTTTCAAGGCCTCAGAAGCTCGAAATGCCTGAGAAAACAAGTGATGACCCTTTGGGTCGTCACACCAAGGTGTCAGACCTCCTTTTTCACCTACACCCTAGAAAGGGTATAAGGGAGTTTTTTCAATTAAAGGACAATCGAAACGAGATTTATTTTTTTATTAAATTCAGAGTCACCACTTGGGATATTTATGGTGTCCCCAGTCACCGGTTCAAATCCCGAATCGAGGAAAAGATTGACTCTGTTACAATCCGCGAATCAGAAATCTAGATAAGGAATTCTGTTAACCCGAGAGAAGGTGTTAGGCATTCCCGAGTTCCGTGGCTCTAGCACGGTCGCTCAACTATTATTTATTGGCCTATTTATCTGATTTAAAAAATACTTTTAAACCTATGTGCATTTTAACTTATTAACGTTTTTATTCATTTTAAAAAAGATTTAACGTCGTCTAAAACATGTCTTTGGACCACGTCACATGAAATGCGCCCGCAGTCCGAAACATATTTTATTCAACGTTATTAAAATTTGGATTTGGGTCACATGAAATTCACACCCAAATTTAGGAAGGTAATATTATTAAAATAGTGCGCCTAAAGCAACTACACGTTTTTAACTTTGCGAGGGCTAAGGAAACTTTGCTAAATGGCGAAGTCTAAGGATTTTAAGAGAAAATTAAATGAGGGCCAGACATTTGAGATTTTATTTGGCATGGCGCACCTCAATTTCAATTTTAAAAGGGAATTCAAACTACGTTTGGAGGACCATAGCTAACTGTGTTATCTAATATGGCTCCCCTCAATCTATTTGTGAATAACATAGTTTAATTAAAGAAATAGTGCAGAACTTCTAATTGCTCAAGAATTGCCTAATGACTCATTAAAAACTAAAATGAAGACTCCACTTTTTGTAAAGAAAAGTTCAGGCCCAATCCATGATGGCCCAATAGCGTCTCCCTTCTGATCTAGGTCGAGGACCAGTCCACATTTGATCAAAACACGACTCGAGTTCGAGTCTTGATGATACCAAGTCCTTTTTAGCATCAGGAGCCTTAGGCTTCGAATAACAGTACAGACCTCAATCAATTCTCTTGGTCGTGCGGTGAAACATCGAACCACAATATACAGGAAATTCTCAGAACATAAATTGAAGCAACCAATTGATTGGACATTTATAGAAAATTGTTATATGGTAATTTCACTCACATATTAAGATGCTTCCCTCAAATTCAATACACATGCTTTTTTACCAATAAACTAAACATTAACAAAATTCCCACATGAAGTATGCATGATCTGATGTACATTCCTCCCTATTCCACTTTGCCTTTTAAATCCTTATCCTAATCGACATTCAAACCAATAATAGCTTCACCACACGTAAATGCTTATCAATAAGACCATAGGAGACATAAGCCTAACATGTTAGCTTTTGAGTTTTTCTATAACTATTCAGGCATAAAACAAACAGATTAACATTCTAAATTCAAAGTTTCTCCAGTCAAAGAAGTGCTTTGGTAGTCATGATTCACATTCCAAACTTACTTGAATCTATCCTCAATACAATAGACATAACTCCAAACCCAATTATCAGAAAACTAAACGTGCTAACAAGGCTCAATTTGGTTGAATCAACACATAACAACAAACTAATACTTGACCTCTAACCAATTCGAATGAAAAACAGAGTTAAAACAAATACTAATTTTTAATAAACCAAACAAGAGTGCAGGATCCATAAACAATCAAATTAGACTTTTGCGACAACAATCCTAGCAATTTCATGATAATGTACAGTGACATGAACTAAATTTACTAAAACATGACATTAGGGAGAGGTATGGCTGAGACACAAATAAGTTAACACTATGCTTTTAGCCTCCTGCTTTTCATTTCACTCTTCAAATCCACATTCAACAATCGATAGGGCTTTAAATGTGTACATGGATACAGCCAAAATAATTACTGAACTTCAGCAAGCGAAGGGTAGGATCAGCAATTTAAGCAGCACAAACATCCAGTAAAATCAACTTCACCCAAGCAGTGATGTGCATCAATAACAGTTCAATCAAATAGTAGCCCAGCAAACTTTAAACTAACTTTGAAGACCAAATTCAACCCATTTTTATACTCAGATGAGTCAAGATTGTTTCAGAAGTTTGAAAAGAATTCAAAATCACTGAAGGGATCCAATGAAACAGTAATGAACAGTTTAACCGTTTGTATTTTTTCAGAATTTTCTATCTTTTAAGTCTCTATCATTCTCAATTTTGTTCTCTTTAATTCTATTATCTCTCTATGAACTCAGTGTATTCCCTCTGTATATCTCTCTTTTTTCTCTCTTTCTTGATCGAGTTCTAAACTCTCTATTATCTCCCTCTCAATTCTTAAAACTCCAGCACTATGTTCAAAGTTTTTTTCATCATCTGATTTTCTGCCCTTAAATGGGCACTAAGTTAGTGTTATTTCCATTAACAATCACCTTTTCATTTTAATGAACTCCACTGACTTAGTGCTTTTAATTAATTGTATTGCCCCCATCATTTGTTAGCAACCACTATTTAATTAGGTAAGCACCGCCCTTATTGACCCCTACATTATTTAAAACTCCTAAAGTTCTGAATACTTACAAACAGAAAGCAAACGAACAAATACAAATGCACTTCAAAATTAAGAAAACATATAACAACTGAATCATATTGATGCATTGAAGAATTAATTTGCTATAAGAACTCTACAATGGAACTTTCAGATATGCTAGAAATAATGACTTCCCAAAACATATTCGAATAAACCTCGACCAATTCAATTGAACCTTGAATTAAACCTAGACCCTTCTCACATGATTATAAATTCAGAAAATGCCATTGAAACAAAATTTAATGCAGGTGAGGAACTACCAGACTTGTGAATGGAAAAACGACTTAGAAAAATACTTAAGAAATAAAACCATAAGAAAAGAAGAAGAATAAAAGGTGAAATAAATTGAAAATGAACAGAAAATGAAAGGGAACTCACCAAACATGCTTGAATTTGAGGTTGGCATTCGGAATTAGCCCAAAACAATGCCAATCGCTTGTTCTCGGACAAGAACGAGCTAATGCCATTATTTTGTGCTAAAACAACTTTGAACAATCTAAGAAACTCGTAGGATTAGTCTTTGCATGCACAGCTCCGACTGGGCCTCTAAAGCTCGATCCCTATTCTTAAGATTCAACGAGTTTCGGCCAGATTCGAAGGAAAACAAATAGAGATTGGGAGATGAGAGGTTGTGGGGGTCACAGGGTGTTATTTTGGTGGTGTTTGGAGGTGGCGCCACCATCGGAGAAATTTAGGGCGGTGATAGGGTTTCAAATTCTGATCTAAAATTCGAAGCATTCTAGAGGGATTTGAGAAGAGGTGTTTGGAGATTTGGAACGGGAGGTTGAGAGGAGTCAGGGGTGTGAATTTGGTGGTGATTGGCTGCCGGCCGTCACCGTAGGTGATTTCTGGCGGGCGGTGGTGTGAGGTTGGCTCTGAAGAGACGAGAGAGAGGAGGGGTTTTGAGGGGGGGTAGGGGGCATGTTGGGTATATTAACTCGTTAATTTAATTAGGGTCGTGGGATGATTGGAATCCAACATCTCTGATTAAATCATTGATGGAAAACGAGGTCGTTTGAGTGAGTACTGGAACAGATATGGGAAATGGGTCGGGTCGGGTAACAGGCGATGGGCGTGTTTTAGGCCGTTGGATGAACGAGATTTAACGGCTCAGATCACAATGACTGAAATAATGTCGTTTTGGTTAAGGCTAGAGAAGGACTGGGTTGGGGACGGGTTTTGGGCCGGTTTGGGGGTGGGTTTGACGGGTAAGGGCAAAATATTTGGGCTTGAATGGATTTAGCCCAAAAAGAGACTTCCCTCTTTCATTTTCTTTTTCTTTTCAATTTTCTTTCTAATTTCTTTTCCTTTTTAAAAAAATTAAAACTAAAACTCCTGAATTAAGCTATAAAACCAAATCATCCTAAAAAATACTAATTCACTCTAAATAATAATTATCACAAATAATTAAATACCAAAAAAAAATCACAAAATTTTAACATTAAACACTAAAAATGCAAAATAAGTTTTTTTTGCGATTTTTTCATTTTTGGAAAACAACAATTTACTTAATTAATCTAAAAATGTAAAATCAAATCATAAATGCAGATGCTATATTTTTGTATTTTTCAATGCATTAATAAAATTAAATATGCACAAAAATATATAAACAATCAGGAAAATCGCACAATAATTCCTAAAATAGCAAATAATTAGATAAAATCTAATTTTGGGAATTCTTTTGGAGTACTTCAGGTGATGCAAAAATCACGTGCTCACACAAGGCCCGAACATCTAATGCAAACGGTCTCTTACCGACGGGAATATACGCAAGACTGCCCATACTATATGACTTCCTACTTAAAGCATCGACCACCACATTAGCCTTCCCGGGATGATACAAAATGGTGATATCATAGTCTTTCAATATTTCCAACCACCTTCTCTGCCTCAAATTGAGCTCCTTTTGCTTGAACAAGTACTGCAAACTCTTATGATCCATGAACACCTCACACGACACGCCATATAGATAGTGCCTCCAATCAGCGCGTGAACAATGGTTGCTAGCTCCAAGTCATGAACTAGATAATCCTTCTCGTGAATCTTCAGTTGCCGCAAAATGTATGCAATAACATTGTCGCCATGCATCAATACCGCACCAATTCTAATACGATATGCATTACAATATACTGTATAGGGCCGAGAACATGTGGGCAATACCAACATCGACGTCGTAGTCAAATCTGTCTTGAGCCTATGAAAGCTCGCCTCACACTCGTCCGTCAACCTGAACGGGGCACCCTTCTAGGTCGACCTGGTCATTGGGGCTGCTATAGATGAAAACCCCTCAACAAACCGACGGTAATAACCCGCCAAACCCAAGAAACTCCGGATCTCTGTAGCTGGTGTGGGTCTAGGCCAGTCCTTGACTGCCTCAATCCTCTTAGGATCCACCTAAATACCTTCTGCTGATACAACGTGACCCAAGAAAGCAACTGAACTCAACCAAAACTCACATTTCGAAAACTTAGCATATAACTGACTGTCTCTCAGAGTCTGAAGAATGACCTGAAGGTGCTGCTCATGCTCCTCTCGACTGCATGATAAGTATTGTTCCCTTAGGCAGAATTATAGTAGCTCTTTTAGAACCTTCAATTAGATTACTACTACCATAAATTGTAGTAACATCTGCCTTACACATACTTAAATGAGAGAAATATTTCTTCTCTTTGAATATTGTATGTGTCGTACATGAATCAACTAAACAAATATTTTTAATGAGATTTTCATATTTGCTTAATCTTCTCAAATAGCTTCTTGAGACGGTAGAGTTTCGTGCGGATAACGTGTAATAAAACAATAAAGAAGAATATTGCAAAGAAAGAGAGAGAGAGAATTCGTATTGCTTTGAGATGAATTACAATGGAATAAGATCCCTCTATTTATAGGGAAAGTAAAATCCGCACAATCTCTCTAAAATAGACATTCACCTTAAATAAAACTCTATTTATAACAATACTTTTAAAAAAACAATTTAGAATTGTTAGGGGCCATTTATAACAATACTTTTCAATTTATAACAATACTTTTCAAATCAAAGGAGCTGTCACCTTTGATTTGAAGTTAGGGGCCATTTGGTTGAAGGGATTAAGTGAGTTATTCAAGTGTAATTTTTGGCAATAAATTAATTTTGGTTGGAAATATTAGCTAAAGAAAGAACTATCATTAATTTTAGTATAACTTATATCATATAAATGAAACTTTTTAAATATAAGTTATCCTAGAATTTTAGTATAATCTGGATATCTGTTATAAACCAAATAGAAAATACTAATTGTCACGTGACAAACAAGTTTCCGGCAAAATTAGGGCACACAAAGATCCCAAATTGCGGCATACCGAGATAGGCGGAGCACCACCCGCAAACAAAATTGAAAATGGCGAGAATTGCTATGCTGCGTTACTCTTCAAATGGTATTATTCCCAGCTTTATCTCATTCTTTGCTAATTCTCATTCTGCTTCAGCAATTGCAATCAGAGGTTATTCTTCATCTCATAGCAATATTGAGAACTTCAAGTGTTTAGATTATGCTATGTGTCTCTTTCGTCGAATGGTCAGATCTCAGCCACTTCCTTCTATTTTTAGCTTCTCGAAATTATTAAAGACTATGCTAAATATGAATCATTACTCTGCATGTTCTTTCTCTTTTTCGAGAAATGCTGAAATTAGGTCCCAATTAGTGATTCTATCTTGAATATACCAATTAACAGTTATTGCCTAATGCATCGTTCTGACTGCGGATTTTCAGTGTTAGCTGTTTACTTGAAGAGTGGCATTCCATTTGATGTTATCACCTTTAGCACCTTACTAAGGGGACTCTTTGCGGAAAATAAGATGAAAGATGCGATTTACTAGTTCAAAAAGTTGGTAAGAGAGAATATTTGTGAGCCTAATGAAGTCATGTATTCAATTGTCATGAATTGGCTTAGCAAAATGGGCCATACTAAAGAAACATTCGATTTGCATAGGGTAATGGAGCAAGGAAGCACTAAGCCCAACACATACATCTACAACATTGTTATAGATGGTCTTTGCAAGGATAGAATGCTAGATGCTACAATTAGCCTATTCGAAGAGATGAAACAAAAAGGCATTCCTCCAAACATTGTCACATATAATACATTGATTGATGGTTTATGTAAGTTTGGACAGTGGGAAAAGATTAGGACTTTTTTCTCTGAAATGGTAAATCTTAATATTTATTCAAATGTGCACACCTTGACTACAGTGACGGATGGACTTTGCAAAGAAGGGAAAATTGAAGATGCTGAGGAGGTAATGAGACACATGAATGGAAAAGGTGTGGAGCCTAATGTAGTCACCTACAATGTGATAATTGATGGATATTGCTTGCGAGGTCAAATGTATAGAGCCAGGAGACTTTTTGATTCCATGATTAATAAGAGCATTAAGCCTACCATTATTAGCTATAACATATTAATACATGGATATTGTAAGAAAAAGAAATTGGATGAGGCCATGCATTTGTTTCATGAAATTTCTCGAAACAGATTGGAACCTGGCACTGTTACCTACAATACTATCTTGCAAGGTCTATTTGAAGTTGGAAGAATTGACTTTGCGCAAAAATTCTTTGCTGGGATGCTATCCACGGGGCTTGGGCCTGATTTATGCACTAATCGCATTTTGCTCCGTGGTTAGAATGGACTTGTTGTGAAAGCTATGTTGCTATTTCATGAGTTGGAAAGAAAGAGAGAAGATACTGATATTGAATTTTACAATGTTGTAATAGATGGATTGTGCAAAACTGGCCAGCTCGACGGAGCTCATGCTATTTTTGAGAAGCTTTCTTTAATTAGATTGTTTCCCAATGTGATTACATACTCAATAATAATTACTGGATTTTGTCTAGAAGGGTTGTTTGATGAAGCTAAAGATATGCTAAGAAAAATGAAAGAGAATGGTTGCGCGCCGGACAATGCCACTTACAATATTATTGTGCGAGGATTTCTCAAGTTTAGCAAAGTTACTGAAATGACAACCTTTCTGAAGGAAATGAATGAAAGGGGCTTCTCATTTGATGCAAGAACAGTAGAGTTACTAATAGATGTTATAACGAAGCATCCGTCTTTGCTTGACATGATACCACAATTTCACTTGGAAAATAAGAAGGATTTGTTTCACTTGATTTATTAAGCTATACTTTTCACTTTGATGCAATTTTCTTTTACCTCTGGATAGAAATTAGATCAATGGAATTTCGGAGTTGAAACAATGACAATTAGAACATTGCTTAAGCTTTCCAAGCAAGCTTATTGACCAGGTAGATCAGTTCTAACAATTTGACTGTTATGCATTCTACTTTATCTTGGAAATCATGTTTTATTGCACTATTAATATGAGAAATGATGTTAGACCATTAGAGCTAAGAAAAGTTCGGCTAGAATACAAGGCTTACAAGTTAGCTATCTACTAGGGCAGTTATTCCTTTTATATTGTTATGTTTTGTGTCTGCACATTAATTATTTTTTCTCTGACTATTGAAGGATCTCGGGGGAAGGATATTTCAAGTATATTACAGAGGAAATCACCAAAGTAGTCAAACTCCAGGAAGAGCTAGACTTTGTTATGCTTATGCCTAAGAAGCTTTTACAACCAATGGATGGGTTCAATCTTATGGATCCCACTGAGTTAAGCCTCCAATTATCTATGGTGATGAGCAAGCACTAAGGCTTGAATTTTTAAGCTTAAACGCTTTTCTTTTCCTCATTCAGTGTCTCACACATCTAAGTTGACTGGTGTTTTGTTGCTGTTTAGATTTGAGACTTGCTATCAAATTGCTTTGGCAATTAAGGATGAGATTGAACATCTTGAGAAGGCTGGCATTTTCATTCAAGTTGATGGAGCTGCTTTAAGGGAGGCATTGCCTCTTAGAAAGCCCGAGGAAGCTTTCTACTTGAACTTGGCTGTGGATTCATTCAGGATAACCAACTTCAATGTTCAAGACACTACCCAGGTCGATATTCAGTCTCGCACTCATTCTGCAAGTCAAATGATTATTATTATATCTGCCAAAGTCTTTGTCTTCAGAAGAAACTTATCTCTGTCAAAGTCTGTTGTGCTTAGCTACTTCTTCAGAAGTTTCCTATATCAGAATTTCTATCTTAGGTAGTCTATGTATTTTGCTACTAAACTAGCTTCTGAATTCATGCACCTTTCGCTCAAAGAACAGTAATATGAATTAGACGAGTTTAAGGAACATAGTGTTTTCCCCACATTTCTGAAGGATTAACATGATGTCAAATAGTATTGCAAGAAGGAGACTAAAAGATTCATAAGCAAATTCATATGTGTGAAAATGTGCTTATATAAAGCTAAGAGCTGGATAGAACCAAGAGGTGTTTTATGTTATTGGGGAAGTTTTTCTTTTAAGGTAGTATTTTTCTTCTTTGTCCCAGGGTTTTGGTTCGGTTGTAAAGCACAAAGCGTGATGTTAATTGTACATCATGAGTTCGAATCTTGCTGCCTTGTACCGGAGACAGATTCATTTCATAATGTGCTTGCATAAATTATTGGATTAGCAGTCCAATAGACAATGATCATCCGTAGATAATCTGTTAAGTAGCTGGTCAACCATGAAATTGCTTTTATGTTCTTACTAATCTATGTCTTGCCGAATACAAGACGTAGCGGTTCTTCCTCTTAATCACAAGACATGTCTTAGATGTCTTGGAGATGACAAATTCTTCACATTTCAGTTGATGAAATGGCATGCCTGAGTATTTTTCTTCTTTAAGTTGCATTTTCATTAAGGTATAACAGAATGACAATTTCTTAAATAAGTTTAACTGCTGCTTGATGGTTAGAGGCCTCAGATGCAGACTTTCTGCTTCTGATCCCATTTCCCTTTTATAGTAGTAACATTTTCTGCTTTATCTGTCGAGTTAAATGAACTCTTAGGACTTGTATTTGGTCATTAGCTCTCCCCTTCGGTGAGCACACATGAGATGCCGACCATTTCACCTCATTAGCAATTGTGATTTATTTAAATGATGGTTCGAAACCCACTGGGTGCAAACAATTTCTAAGGGTCATCGGACTGGGTAAAACCTAAATTAACTGTGGTGCACTTGCGGGAAACTCCTTGCCGAGGGCCTGTGCACCCCCGGGATTAGTCGGGGCTCGAAGAGACTCGGACACCCGATGCAAATAAAAAAAATGATGGTTTTTTTAGATTCATAACAAATTTGACTGATTAAAATTTTAGAACTGAATTATTATTTTATTCACAACCATAGATGCAAATTACCCGCAACTAAATTTGAGCTACAGAAAGACTAGTTTCATTTTTCTTCAGCTTCATTCAAAGACTAGTTTCATTTTTCTTCAGCTTCATTCGTAGACCTCATCATGCTGGCGACATAGACCCCAGTATAAGAACCAACAGAGAGACAATAGTCATTTTCATTATTTTCCTTGGCTTCTTTCAGGTTTGCAGCCAACGACTAGAAATTGCGGTTGTTTCATCATCTGTCTCATCAGCTGACAATTCCCTTCTGATTCACCATAAGAACTACTTTTATCTGCTTGTGATTTTTAGCTTTTGTTTGCTCACTGGCTTTAGGACTAATGTTCTTTTGCTCTTCTTTTACTGGCAATTCTTCATCCTTTTTCACTGCGTAAGTTATCAGTGTTGGTTGTTTAACATGAAGAATGCCATTTCAAAATTTGCACTGATTTTTCTTTTGTCAATTTTCTGCAGGAAAATCCTTCTGAAGCCTTTGCCATTTTTTCTGCGAAGTCGGCTGGTCCTTCTTGAAACCAGTGTGACATATGAAATCAATACATAGCAGAAGATAGTGAATAATCTTTCAAGGTTAGCGATGAAAATTATGAAAAACTTCTCAGAATAGTGAACTTTGAATTTGGATTGTGCTTTCTTTTGTTCTTCCCAAACTACTCTCATATAGCAGTGTGGCAAAACTTTTTATGGGTCACTGTAATTTCTCATGTAAGCAGAGGTCAGCGTACACACTACCCTCCCCAGACCCCACTAAGTGGGATTATATTGGGTTGTTGTTGTAATTTCTCATGTAAGCAGTACTTGCAACGTGCAGTAGACGGACTCATACTACATGTCTTGTAGAAAATTTAAAGAATATTATGTATATATTTGTATTGAGAAGCGCACCACTACTTTTAAATCCTGGATTCATTTACAAATCACTTTCAGTCCTATAAAAGCAAGTGTGTTTCATGCAACGCTTTTGTGGAATATGCCAAAATTTTGAATTAGTGGGCTCTGCTCTCTATACTTGCATGTGCCTGCGCTCACACATGTACACATATATATAGTACGAGTTAGATGCTATTGATTCTCTCATATTCACATCTACTCTAAGTCTGTCACCGATTTGAGGAGCAAGAAACAGATAGCGAATGACAATGACAGGAATATTGATTCTCTCCTATTCGCAGCCAAATGAATTGAAATTGAGGTCTCATCATGTGACAATTCACTTTCAGATTCACTCTAAGAACTACTTTTATCTGGCCGTGACTTTTCTGCAAGATTTTTAGCTTCTGTTTGCTCACTGCTTTAGGACTAACGTTCTTTTGCTCTTCTTTTGCTGGCAATTCTTTATCCTTTTTCACTGCTTGAGTTATCAGTTTTGGTTGTTTAACGTGAAGAATGCCATTTTCAGACTTTGGACTGATTTTTCTTTTGTTAATTTTCTGCAACAGGAAAATCCTTTCCATTCTTTGTTTATAAACCTTTTTTTTCAACTATAAGGTTTTCTTGCACAATAAGAAAAACCTGAGAAGAACTCCTAAATGAGAAACCTAAAGTGTAAGAGAGTTTCTTATTGTTGGACTTCATATTTTAGCATGAGAGAAGTCGGAAAATTTTTCAATGTGGCCTCTCATTTTTCCATTCTTTTTCTAATTTGTTTACTCTTTTTTCTTTAATAAGTCTACTTTATTCATTTGTCTTTATCATAAGGTGATTTATCATTTTAGAATTTCGGGGTTGTGAACGTGCGATGACAACAATTAGACATAATGTTAGCGAAAACGTAAAAGAAAGAACACAAGATTTAACGTGGTTCGGATCAAAATAATCCTACGTCCACCAGAGAACAATTGCCTTTCTATTATTTATAAATGAAAGGGAGATTTCCCAATTACACTTAAGAGACTTTCTCTCTTAACTCTCTACTCACTACAATATATTGTATTGTTTTTGGGATGGTTTCTACAAATGAAAGAGTGCATCTATTTATAGAGGTAAGGACCTCCTCTTGATGTCATTGGTGACATCAAACTACCTCCTCTTGATGTCATGGGTGACATCAAAGGAGGAAGCTTCCTCCTAGCATTCATGCCAACTCTTTCCACCAACTCTTCCAATTGGCATGCCATTGTTGACTAAACATAAACCAACATTTTCAATCTCCACCTTGGTTTGCGTTTCGAGCGTGCGTGTGAACAACTCTGGCCAAAACTTCTAAGCTTACTGGGCAATCCCGTTGTAAGAAACAAGAAGAATCAAACCATGGTTGAACATACCACCTCCACCTAACAACTGTTCTCTTCGGAGTTGCATCAGTTGATGCACACCCCCGCCAAGTCTTTGCAGTGTGCAAACTTAGCGAGCGGGACTATCTTGGTCAACATATTTGCAGCATTATCGTCTGTGATAACCTTCACGACCTTGATAGTTCCCTCTTCAACAACATCTCGAATAAAATGAAATCTGACATCAATGTGTTTAGTGCGTTCATGAAATCTCTGATTTTTCATTAGATGAATAGCACTCTGACTATCACATCTAAGAGTTGATTCCAGCTGAACCAAACTCAATTCCGCTACTAAACCTTTCAACCAGATAGCTTCCTTCATCGCCTCCGCTGCTGCCATGTATTCTGCTTCTGTCGTAGACAAAGCGACAATCGACTGCAGAGTCGACTTCCAACTAACGGCACTGCCAACGAGGGTAAAGATGTATCCAGTTGTGGACCTTCTTCTGTCCAGATCTCCTGCATAGTCAGAATCCACATAACCGAGAATTGAAATACCTCCACCACTTTTTCGAAAGGTCAGACCAACACCAGAAGCTCCCTTGAGATATCTCAATATCCACTTGACAGCTTCCCAATGCCTCTTTCCTGGGCTGGACATGTATCTACTTACCACACTTACAGATTGAGCAATATCTGGACGTGTGCATACCATAGCATACATAATGCTACCAACTGCACTGGCATAAGGAATCTTTGACATATGCTCCACCTCATCCTTGGACTGAGGCATTTGTAACTCTGAAAGTTTAAAATGAGGAGCTAATGGTGTACTTACAGGCTTGCACGTATGCATATTGAATCTCTCGAGAATCCTTTCAATATACCTCTTCTGAGAAAGATGTACAACACCGTCTTCTCTTGAAATCTCCATACCAAGGATTTTCTTTGCAGCTCCTAAATCCTTCATGTCAAATTCCTTACTCAACAGTTTCTTCAAAATATTTATCTCTGTAATGTTGTTAGCAGCAATAAGCATATCATCAACATACAATAATAAATAAATCATTGAGTTACCAGACATCTTCTTGTGATACACACAGCTATCAAATGCACTCCTTGAGAATTCATGTGTAGTCATGAATGCATCAAACCTTTTGTACCACTGTCTAGGGGATTGCTTCAAACCATACAAAGACTTCTTTAGTTGGCATACGTGATCTTCTTTTCCCTCAGCTAGGAAACCTTCAGGCTGATCCATATAGATTGTCTCTTCTAGATCACCGTGTAAGAAAGCAGTTTTGACATCAAGTTGTTGAAGCTCCAAGTCAAATTGTGCAACCAATGCTAGTAGCACGCGAATTGAGCTATGTTTCACGACTGGAGAGAAAATTTCATTGTAGTCAATTCCCTCCTTCTGACTGAAACCTTTTGCAACCAATCTCGCCTTAAACCTAGCATCTTCCACTTCAGGAATTCCCTCTTTCTTTCTGTAGATCCACTTGCATCCAACTGTCCTCTTCCCCTTTTGTCTTTTCACTAAGACCCATGTCTGATTCTTGTGAAGAGACTCCATCTCTTCAGTCATGGCTAACCGCCATTGTGCAGCATCCTTGCAAGAAGTTGCTTCAATATACGAGGAGGGATCCAGATCCTTAATCTCTTCTTGTGCAGCTACGAACGCATATGCAATCAAGTTTGCTTGATTTATAAGGCGTTCCGGTTCTCGTGTCTGCCTCTTCTCCCTCCCCTTCGCAATTGTGTATGGTTCATTGACAGCAAGTTCTTCAAGGTCTACATCTTCTGACTCATCTTTAACCTGAGTCTCTTGATCCTTTTCCTTGGCAAGCTCTACCGGAGACTCCACCTGCTCGTTGTTCTTGTTTCCTAAAAACTTCACGGAAAATTTACGGGGATCAAGTATAGAGGATTCATCGAAGGTGACATCTCTACTAACTATAAATTTGAGTAAAGACAAACACCAAAGTTTGTACCCTTTTACTCCATCCACATACCCTACGAATATTGCCTTCTTAGCCCTTGGTTCAAGCTTTCCTTCGTTAACGTGATAATAAGCTGGACACCCAAATACTCGTAAGTATGAATAGTTAGAGGGTTCACCTGACCATACCTCATTCGGAGTCTTAAAGTCAATTGCCGATGCTGGAGATCGATTGACAATATGAGCAGCAGTGTGAACTGCTTCAGCCCAAAATACTTTGGACATTTTGGCATGTATGAGCATACAACGAGCCTTTTCAAGAAGAGTTTTGTTCATCCTCTCGGCAACTCCATTTTACTGTGGGGTATGCCTGACAGTCCTATGTCTTAAGATCCCATGAACCTTACATAATTCATTAAACTCTTCATTGCAAAACTCCAAGCCATTGTCCGTGCGAAGATACTTGATTTTCCGCTCAATTTGATTTTCAACCAAAATCTTCCACTCTTTAAATGCTTCAAAAGCATCATTTTTTGCCTTCAAAAATGCATCCAAACCTTTCGTGAAAAATCATCAATAAAAGTGAGAAGATACCTCTTTCCGCCCTTCGATGGAAGCTTAGAGGGACCCCATAAATCTGAATGGATATAGTCTAGCACTCCTCTTGTCTTGTGTTTGCCAGTGCTGAAGCTGACCTTCTTCTGCTTCCCTAGAACGCAGTGCTCACATAAGTCAAGTATACTGATCTTCTCACCTTCCAAAAGGTTACGATTGCTCAACATCTCCAGTCCACGTGCGCTCATATGACCCAGTCTCATGTGCCATAGTCTTGCCTTGTCATCATTAGATAACTGCACTGTAGATGCATTTGTAGAGCCAACAATGGTACTTCCGGCCAATGTGTAAAGGCCGTTCTCCAGCTTGCCTTTCAGCATGACTAAAGAACCTTTAGTCACCTTCATAGTTCCTGCTTCGCTCATGTACCTGTAGCCTTGTTCATCCAGAGTACCCAAGGAGATCAAATTCTTCTTCAGATCAGGAACATGACGGACTTGTGTAATAGTCCTCACGACTCCATCATGGCAGCGAACTCGAACTGAGCCAATGCCAACTATTGCACAAGTTGCATTATTGCCCATTACTACGGTTCCTCCACTTTTCTCATAGCTGCTAAACTAGTCTTTTCGGAACGTCATATGCAGAGTACAAGCAGAGTCTAACACCCATTTGTTTCCATAATTACTATTATTACACGATGTTGTTAGTACATAATCATTATCAAAATCATGTACCTGTTCAACTGTAGATGCACTCGCCTTTTCCTTGGACTTTGACATTGGGCAATCTCGTTCAAAGTTCCCCTTCTTGCCACAACCCCAACACTCTGTATTCTTCTTGTTCACACGAGACTTTGATCTGTACTTTGATTTGCTCTTTCCCTGTTGGCTAGTCCGGCCTCTCACAAAGAGCCCACTTGCCTGGTCATCTCTGTCTCCTTCGATGTGCCTCCGCACATCACTAGAGTTAAGTGCCTGCCGCACTTGCTCAAGCTTGATAGGCTCCTTGCTATACATCATTGAATTCTCAATATCACGATATCCTGAAGTCAATGAAAATAGCAAAGCACATGCAAGCGTCTCCTCCTCCCTTTTAATTCCTGCAATCTGTAAGTCCATGACAAGTTTATTGAACGCATCTAAATGATCTTGTAGCGAAGTACCTGACCCCATCTTAAATGTGTGAAGACGCCGTTGTAACAACATCCTTGTTGTCACTGATCGGTCTTGGTATAGCCCTTCTAGCTTTTCCCATAACTGTTTGGCCGTCTCTTCGGTACCTGTACTCACTTCACAAAGCACGTTAGGTGCAAGGGATAGTTGGATTGCACTCAATGCATCCCCTTCAATCTTCTCCATGTCGGGAGCTGATGTATCCTTAGGATACTTTCCGTCAATAGCATGGATTGAACCTTCCCTCCGCAGTAATGCCATCATCTGGATCTTCTAGATGTTGAAGTTGTTGCGTCCACTGAATCTATCAATTTCAAACTTCATGAAACTCATCTTTGCTTGTTCTTCCTCCTTGGATTGTTATGAATCCTGTCGCTTTGATACCAATTGTTAGCGGAAACGTAAAAGAAAGAACACAAGATTTAACGTGGTTCAGATCAAAATAATCCTACGTCCACCAGAGAACAATTGCCTTTCTATTATTTATAAAGGAATGGGAGATTTCCCAATTACACTTAAGAGACTTTCTCTCTTAACTCTCTACTCACTACAATATATTGTATTATTTTTGGGATNATAGACCAACATTTTCAATATGCCATTGTTGACTAAACATAAACCAACATTTTCAAATAAAACTTAGGTACATCTTGGAGTTGCGATCACAACAATTAAGCAAATGCCAATGGCATGTGTACTATAATGTTGTACGTTATGAGATTATAGTAAATTATGGTAGGAAAAACTCTTTGTTACCACGAAGGCAGAAGGGTATTCAGCGGCAAGGGTACCATAATTGCAATAAACTATTGATATAAAAAGGACCCGGTTTTAAGAAATTCATATTTCTAACTCGAATTTTAAAATTTTGAGCTACAAGTTTAAGGTGATTTTTGCGTGAAATCATCCTATGAACCGAGATAAAGATTATAAAGCAATATTTTGAATGTATTAGCTATATTTCGATTAAATGCATGATTATAATAGGTAAAAAAGATTTAAATATTATTAATAATAAATAATAATTAATTGTCCATATTATACGTTAATAATCATTAATAGAATACTGGCATATATAATATGCATACTATTCATAATTGCGGTAAAGACAAAAAATACAGTGTGATTTCTTCACATCTATACTTAACCATTTTATTAACAGTCTGAGTGTTTTTAGTACTTATGCTATTAATTATAAGGGTAAAATTTGAGAGTTAAGGAGTTGACTTTTTAAAAAGAATTTAGTGCAAGTACATGTGTGAATTTAACTTTTTTGTTTGTTAAAAAAAAGGACAACTTGGCAATTACATACACAACCAAATAATTTACCAAATTTACCTGGCTATACCTATTCCAAATTATTTAACCGACTCTACCTATTGCATATTCATTAAATAGGAAAATTGCCAAATTTACTCCTAAAGTATACGAAATAGAGCAAATTTGTCCTCTATTTGCAAAGTGGCTTATGGCTACCCATTTCGTTACTCAAATGGCCCGTCTTTACCCTTATTGCTAACAGAAATAAATAAATTGAATTTAAAACGTATCATTATAAACACCTCTACTAACATCATAATACATTATTCTATATACTATAATAATTTATTATTGCGATAAACTGTATACTCTTGCATTATATATTGTACACCAAAATGACATACAATATATCAAAATGGTACAAACTATACACTTCGTCTGGTTCATTAGTTCAACTCAATTTTGACCTAAAAATCTAAAAATCTACTCCAAAATCTCAACCAAATTGACTCAAAATAGCCACAGCCTCCAATTAGCATTTTTAGCACACCTCAATTAGAATCGGATTACAAAAACTATAAACTCGACAACTCAGTTTATCTGTCTCAAGCATCAAGGTCCTCAACAGTATCTAATTTTTTTTTTCAAGACAAAAGTTCGAAAATCATCATTAATACCACAATCTACAAACAAAGAACAAACCCCAACAAATAACAAAACACACTTCAAAACACAAACAAAAAATTCAAATATGAAATTTTAAACTCATACGTTTGGAATTTCAATTCTTTTTCTCCAAATCTGAAATTTTAAAGCCAATTTTTCTTTCTTCTAAGCACTTTGCGAAAAAGAAAAAATAAATAATAGAAGGAGGGTGAGATTTGGTGAAGAGATTAGGAGATAGAACTAGAAGAAGAGATTTGGAGAAGGAAAGATTATCACATGGTCAAAGAGGATTGAAGGATAGGTAGAAAGTAATATTTTAAGCTCAAATAGGTATATTGTGTTATTTCCTGGAAAAAAAAGAGCAATTATTTTATCGCTTTTTAACTTAAAAAAATAAATTAAAATTGGTGGGAAGAAAATTTGATTTGAATATGTTAAAACTTAAAACTGCGAGGGGTCTTAGGTGAATTATCCAAATATAATTTTTTTTCTTTTTCTTCATATGAGCATTAACTAATTATTTGAAATTAGGGCACACCCCGATAGATCAGAGCACCGGCCGGAAATTTAGGGCACACCGCAATTCCTTAGCCAAATTGAAGATGAGGAGAATTCCTCTGCTCCATTACAGTTCCAATGCTATTCGCTTTAGCTCATGCTTTGCTGTTTCCCGTTCTGTTTCGGCATTTACAACCAGAGATTGTTCTTCTTCTCATAGCAATACATCCATTCCGGCAAAGGGTAAACTTGGGGTAGCTAGCAGGTTTGAGAATGTCAAGTGTTTAGATGAAGCTGTGAGTCTATTCCGTCGAATGGTAAGAGAGCAGCCTCTTCCTTCTGTTTTTAGCTTCTCCAAATTATTAAAGACTATGGTAAATATGAAGCATTACTCTGCTGTTCTTTCCCTTTTTCGACAAATGCTGAAATTAGGCATCCCAATTAGTGATTCCATCTTGAATATAGCAATTAACAGTTATTGCCTAATTCATCGATCTGACTGTGGATTTTCAGTGTTAGCCATTTACTTGAAGAGTGGCATTCCATTTGATGTCGTCACCTTTAGCACCTTACTAAGGGGACTCTTTGCGGAAAGTAAGATAAAAGATGCAGTTAACTTGTTCAAAAAGTTGGTGAGAGAGAATATTTGTGTGCCTGACGCATTCATGTATTCAACTGTCATGAATGGGCTTAGCAAAAGGGGTCATACTCAAAAAACTTTCGATTTGTTTAGGGTAATGGAACAAGGAAGCACTAAGCCCAATGCATACATCTATAACATTGTTATAAATGCCCTATGCAAAGATAGAATGTTAGATGCTGCAATTAGCCTTTTGGAAGAGATGAAACAAAAAGGCATTCCTCCAAACGTTGTCACATATAATTCATTGATTGATGGTTTCTGTAAGCTTGGTCAGTGGGAAGAGGTTAGGGCTTTGTTCTTCGAAATGGTAAATCTTAATATTTATCCAGATGTCTGCACCTTGACCATAGTGACAGATGGACTTTGCAAAGAAGGGAAAGTTGAAGATGTCGAAGAGGTAATGAGACACTTAATTAGAAAAGGCGTAGAGCCAAATGTGGTCACCTACAATGTGATAATTGACGGATATTGCTTGCGTGGCCAAATGGATAGAGCAAGGAGACTTTTTGATTCCATGATAGATAAGAGCATTGAGCCTACCATATTTAGCTATAACATACTAATAAATGGATACTGTAAGAAAAAGAAATTGGATGAGGCCATGCATTTTTTTCATGAAATTTCTCGAAATGGATTGAAATTTAGCAATGTTACCTACAATACTATCTTAAAAGGTCTATTTGAAGTTGGAAGAACTGACATTGTGCAAAAATTCTTTGTTGATATGCTTTCTATGGGGCTCAGACCTGATTTATGCACTAATCGCATTTTGCTCCGTGGTTATTTTCAAAATGGACTAGTTGAAAAAGCTATGTCTCTGTTTCATGAGTTGGAAAGAAAGAGAGAAGATATTGATATTGAATTTTACACTATTATTATTGACGGATTTTGCAAAAATGGCCAGTTCGACAAAGCTCATGCTATTTTTGAGAAGCTTTCTTTGATTGGATTGTTTCCCAATGTGATTACATACACTACAATAATTAATGGACTATGTCTAGAAGGATTATTAGATGAAGCTAAAGATATGCTAAGAAAAATGGAGCACAATGGTTGTTCACCAAACGACTGCACTTACAATGTTATTGTGCAAGGATTTCTCAAGTGTGGAAAAATTAGTGAAATGATCACTTTTTTGAAGGAAATGAGTGGAAGGGACTTCCCGTTTGATGCAAGTACTATAGAGTTACTAATAGACGTTTCAGCAAAGGATCCTTCTTTGCTTAACATGATACCACAATTTCACTCGGAAAGTTAGAAGTGAATATTTATTTCACTTGTTATCAGCATGATGTAATTTCCTTTTAACTTGGCCAAAGAAATCGCATCCAATGGAATGGCAGAAGCTGAAAGCATGCAATTAGAACATTGCTTAAGCTTTCCAAGCTAGCTTATTAAAGAGGTACACCTGTTCTGATTTTTAATTCTTTTGCCACTCTGCTTTTTGTTCTGGATCATATTTTATTGCACTCTTAATATGAGAAGTAACGTGAGTTTCCTTATGTGTGCACATTATAAGTCTACTAGGATTATCATTTTCAGTGGTATTTAGTTATCTTCAGGTATTATCATTTTCTGACTTTTTGAATATCAATAACAATATCCTGTAACTTAGAATTTGCTGTAGAAACATTATTCTTGATAGTTTCTAAGGTCTTGATTACATCAATCATAATTGTGACAACAGAGCTGACGTGACACCATTGAGAACTCCAGGTCAGCTGAGAAGCTAATTTCTGTGTTACGCGAGAGAGTGAACTATGGTGCTGGCATTCGTCCTGGATTTACGACATCCGGAATTCCATCCATCGATGAAATTGCTGACAGAATCAAGAAGATGCTTGCAGGATACCAATATACTCTGGTTTAACCCTGATTGTGGCCTCAAGAATCGCAAGTATACTGAAGTTAAGCCGTGCTCTCAGCAGTGGCTGGTGAATTGTTCAATGGTCCTCCTGCAGCATACTGGACTGCAGAGGAAGGACAAGATTATGTTTCACATCTTGCATTAATGACACTGGCAACATTTTCCTTGCAAAAGGTAAAACACTCATCGTCTAGGTAGTCAATCAGTCTTGTATATCTCTACTATATCTGGTTTATACTATTTGTTGGTTTGACAAATTGAAATTTTTTCTAAACTGTTTGACGTTTTAGAAAATGAAGAAGCATTTATCACCCTTTCCCAAAATTTATCCTTCCTACTCAAGTGTAGATATTGAAGGAGAAGTCTTTCATGAGGATGCTGCAAAGTCCAAGAAACAGGCTGAAGAAATGCTGCCAAGGTCGCTTATATAGCTTTAACAAAATGTAAGCTAATAGCTAATACCGTTCTTTGTTTTTTTGGCATTCTTTTGACATCTTTTCCAATTTCAGGCTACTGTTTCCCTCTGACTCGGAAGATGAAATCTCTAAAACTGAACCTTTCATGGAAATTACGGAAACTAAATCTCTAAAACAGTCCACAGGAGCAGAAATGGTACTGCATCTTTTGAGAAGTCACCTTCTTCAGTGGAATCATTGTGCAATCTGCCTAGAGGAACTAAATCATTAGCTGCAGTGACACCATCACATCTATCTCCCTCTCTCATGTGGAAAATCTAATTAGCTGCTCCATACAAGACAATCTTTACGCTAAGATTGAGCTTATTTTAACATTGCCAAGTGACAAGTCATTGCACAATGTACATAGTTTTGGATAAGAAATCTAATAAACAATGATCATCAGAGTACATACTCTGCTAAATAGCTGCTCAACCGCGCAGTTTATTTCTTATTAATCTATCTCTCTCCCACTTTTATTTCCTTTTGTTTTTAGCAAATGAAGGTGCTGTTATGGCCTTTGGCCAAGAGCTCTAGCAGTACTTATTTACAAGAAATGTCTTGGATGTTGTTATGGCATTAAAGTAAACATTCTCAAAATGTTCTGTCACTTCACATAAAATTCATAAATATTCAAAATATCACAAATGTCATTTTTCATGCACAGTAAGACTCCTAAATAAAGCATAAGTCATATATTTTACTTGGAAATGTCACAAAGTGGATCTCTAACTTTGAGCTTGTAAAGCTCTAGAGGTGGACCTATGTATTGATTAGAGGTTACCAGACCTGTCCACCTTGGCAAAAGTTTCGAATATACATGTGTATATCTGTTGAAAACGATCATATATTTTATATGGAACCTTTAAGATCAAAAGTCCGATGAGGACACTGGTTGAGCAGTCCGCTCATGTGCCCCGCCACTTCTAATCCTGGGTCTACCTCTAGTTATATCAAATCTTTCATTTCCACCTTTAATCTTGTCTCCACTACACGGTTGACGGCTTCCTCAAATGCAGGTACACCAACAAAGCTATCCATATTTACTCCAGCAACTGCTTGAACAACTTTTGTGCATTTCATTCAGCTGTGGTAATTAACAAACATGAAGTTTACTGTAACTAATCATCAATCTGAAGCAGATATGATGCATTCATAGAATCAAGGTACCAATGTTAAGCAAGCATATAATCATCATTATTTCAGAAAGGATAGAAAGTCATCAAACTCATGCATTCATGGCTTCTGTTGCCATGTCCTGAAGCTACAATTACCCCGGAGTCGCATAGTAGAAAAGAGATGATGTAGTGCCATTTCGACTACAGGACCAATGCAGTGAAAGGAACTGAAAAATAAGTTTGTCACTCTTCTTTTATGAGTAGCTCCCAAATACACTTTAGAGAGCATTGGTTCCTTTCCGTATTTTTGCTCCTATAACATACTCCCTCCGGTTCGCAATAAGTGACCAATTTGCTTTTTTATTTTGGTTCAAAATAAGTGTTCAGTTATGTAATCAAGAAAGAATTCAATTTGTTTTTACAAAATAATCCCTATGTATATATCCCTAAAAAATTTTCTTACTCCTCATATTAAATGTTTAATTAGAGGTAGTTTAGTTGTAGTAGGTATTTTTGTATAGAATTTAGTATTTTCTTAATGGGCGTGCTAAAAGCAAATTGGTCACTTATTGTGAACCCGAGGAAGTAGTTATTTAAGACGTGGGGTTCAAGTCCCAACGCAACGCTTGTTAGCCATGGTGAGAATTGAATTCATAGATAGGTAGTACTACCTACGGTCCATAATAAGTGACCAATTTGCTTTTGGCACACCCATTAAGAAAATACTAAATTCTATACAAAAATACATAGTATGACTAAACTACCCTTAATTAAATATTTAATATGAGTAAGAATTTTTTTTAAGGATATGTACATAAGTATAATTTTGTTAAACAAATTGAATTTTTTCTTGATTATATAAATGGACACTTATTTTGGACCAAAATAAAAAAGTAAATTGGTCACTTATTGTGGAACAGAGGGAGTACGTGTAATTGTATGTAGGCATTATATGGGTTAAGTGCATTACACGTAGGGTTTATAAAATGTGATACGCAGATGTATTCATAATATAATGGGAAATTACCAGCTATGTCCATTTATAAGTAGCTTATTACAAAAATTAGCCAATTGATAAAATATTATTAATATTAGCCAAATTAGCCAATTAGCTATTTGTAGCAAAAAAATATCAAATTTTTGCTTTGTTTTGAGTGGATGTTATTAGAATAGATTGAGCATTACTTAAAGAGCTTGAATCTCGGTTTTGGGATGATTTGGTGAAGTTTTGAGGTATTTTGAATTGAAAATTCGAAGTAAAAGTTGAATATGAAAAAAAAATGATATGTGTATCACGATGTGTATCATTTGCGTATCACATATGTATCATATTTGTATCAATTGTGTATCACATGTATATCCATGTATACCTGTGTGTGAGATATATGTGTGATACATGTTTGATACATGTGCTGCAAAAGACTTTTTTGAACTCGATTTAATTACGAATTTTAATACAAAACCAATCCAAATCACCTTGAATCTTCCTCAAATTTTGTATATTGACTTATCTATATATTTTCAATGGATTTCAACTATACCCATTCAAAAAATTCCCTTTTTGTTTAGATTTTTGAAATATTGTATAGATTTTTGTACTTCATCACCTTATTTGCTACCCCGTCCATGAAATTTTCTTTCCGTCTTGTATCTAATGTTGTTAATCACGCTTAAAAATATGGAAGGTAATTTTTGCATGTGATTCTTTGATAGAAAGAACCCTATTATTTGTTTTTTCAATTTTTATTGGCTAGTTTTGGTAAGTCTATGACTAATGGCTAGAGGTTGGTAAGTTGAGATTTATTTGGGACATTTGTGTAAGTTATCCTAATATAATATGAATAAAGACTGGTTAATTATAAACCATCATATAGTATGAATAAAGACTGAGTTAATTATAAACCAATCTCGAGATTGCTTATACTTGAAATAACACCCCACCAAGCAAGTTTTCCGCAAACAACAAATCTATTATGGTGTAATATGAAATAAAGTAAAATAAGAAGAATTTAGATAGAGATAATTAATAAACTTTTCTTGATGATGTTATAAAAATGAGTAGAAAAGGCTTCTATTTATAAGAAAGTTGCTTGGTGGCCAAGTAACCAATCTAGTGAGTAGTGACCAAGTAACTAGACTAGTTTTGCTCCCAAGTAATTTCATAATACATGAACGTTCATTCTTAATATTATTTAGGAATTTTTATATTGCTATACATTATCGAAAACTTTATTACCCTTTCTACTCAAGTTTCACTTTAATTACCTCCTATACACAAATTTACCAATTATGTAAATATTTGGGGATTTAATGATAATTAATTAAGTGTGTATATCATTCTAACGTACAATCCCACTCCCCCGCGTTTCTCTCTCAATCAACCCCAACGCATATTCAGTATCTCCCCCATTAACGACTAATTTCACTCTTCTGAAACAATCTCTCTAAATTTTTTTCACTCTTCTTCAAAATTTCATCTCGATTTCTACAGATTCCAGCTCTAAATACTCTACCAAGAGCCTATTTGGCTTAGCTGATTTAGAGTAGCTGATAAGCATTAAGTGCTGAAAAGTACTTTTAAGTGCTGAAGCTGATTTAAAAAATAAGCAATTATGTGTTTGGATAAAAGTGCTGAAATTAATAATATGCAGCTGAAGAACTAGATATACGAAGAGTTTTGTTTTAAAAAGAAGTATTTTAGGGATAGAATAGTAAATATTTTGGTCAAACTTAAAATGCTTATAAGCTGAAAATTAATAAGTTGAAGGAGACAAATATATGATTTTTGGCTTGTAAGCACTTAACTTATAACCACTTTTAATTTTACCAAACGCGTAGATAGGCCAAAAAATGCTTATAAGCCAGTTTGACCAGCTTATAAGCTTAGCCAAACACCCTCCAAAATCGCAGTTGCTTAAATTTTTGCTTAATTTTCAATGAAGAAGAAAACAATCTCGTATTGAAGACGGAGAAGGAGAAAGGTGAAATACAACCTGGAAAGAAGTTGTGTGTATGAACAAAGGAACCTCGTGATTTTCTGAAACATAAAAAGTGTTAATGGAAGTTAAGTGGTATTACTAATATGATCCTTTTTCCCCTTAAGTGACTGCTTTTGTTTTGTTTAATATGACTTCGGGCGTGGACATTCGTCCTGTTCCTACTATTTTTCTAGTCTAGTCTATTCTAGCTTCTCATTTGGCGAAACACATTAGTGGTACCATATAAGACAATATTTTGATAATAGAGCAGATTTACTTCATGTTATGGTTTCTACACGTTTACTGCATGCTGTGCTTGCATAATTTTGGATTAGAAATCCAAATAAATAGTTGTTCAATCGTGGGATTATTGTTATGTTCTTATTAATCTGTCTTGTGTCTCCCTCCTTTGTTTCCTTTTGCCTTTGGTGAATGCATTATGCAGCTCTAGCAGGTCTTCCTAATCACGAGACATGTAAAATCTCAAAACTTCATTTGTTGCTCCTTAGAAAATAAAGAAGACAAATTTGGTATTTTTGATTTGATGTTATTTGACTAAATTAGTGATTGAGATTGTTGTATTGGTGTTTGGAGGCTTTGTTTCAAATAATATAATTTGATGCGGGTTTTAGATGGTTTGATCGAAAATAGAATTGCAAATGCGAACATATTTTTTTATTAATATAGAAAAATCATGCCAATTTGGTAGGATTTGTGAACAATCACGATAGATCGGATCAATTGACACAACGTCATGCATATCCGGTAAGATATGTTAATATATTAACAACAAATGCCAATCCTCTAAAATTTGTGAACATTTTAACAAGATAGTTAGAATAAATATTGCACAACGCCTTGCAATCAGGTGGGTGGTACAACCAACTGAACAAGCACAAAATTAAGTCAATTGATATGAGTTATTCTGTAAATGAAAGCTATAAAGTAAACCTATCATCTGAAGATTTGCAGCATATTTATGATCCGTGGAAACACTCGGTCATTAAGCTCTTAGGGAAGCGAATCATGCACCACTACCTAAAGAGGAGGCTACAAGAACAATGGAAGATTTCTAAGAACTTCCCACTAATTGATTTGGGTGAAGACTACTACGTTGCCAAATTCACAAATGAATAACACCTAACTAAAGTCCTACACCAAGGTCCTTGGTTCATCAATGGACATTTTCTCTCAGTCCAAAGGTGGGTGCCAAACTTTGTGGCATCAGCTGCAAAGCCCCTAAGTACTGCTATATGGGTTCGCCTTCCCCACCTTCCAACAGAGTTCTACGATGGTGTGATTCTTAGGAAAATTGGGAACACTATTGAGAGATTGTTAAAAGTCGATGCATGCACATCAGCTACCCTACGTGGTCGGTATGCTAGATTATGTGTGGAAATCCCCTTGGATCAACCAGTCAAATCTTTCATATTCATTGGGTCACATAAGCAGTCTATCCATTACGAAAGAGAGAATCTTCTCTGCAAAAGATGCGGTAGGCTTGGACATACTAGCCCACACTGTCCTCATTCCAGGTCATCAACAGCTCCAAACAAAAAAGAATCGCTGCTAAAAAAACCTTCAAGATCCAAGGGGAGACAGTTTCGCTTAACAGGCTCAAAAGCAGAGGCACATGTTCTAAACTAAATGCTGTTAACGATTCAGACACACCAGGTATTAATGTTAAGATTTTCAATGCAGGCACATGTAAGTTCCTTCAAAATCAAAAATTAAAGTTTGTTGAATAAGATTTTAATGATAAATCCTTACAATTCAAAGGTATTAACAACCCTTTATCTGCTATTAGTAAAGATATTCATCTTCCCATTAACAACAAATTCCACTCATTAGCCTTATCGCCCACATACCACCAATAACCAAGATCAAATATTGGATGAAAACAATGACCAATGCATGGAAGGTAAGTTGTGCCCAACTGACCCACCTATGTTACACGTGGAAGGTGCTGTGATACCACCCTCCTTCATTCCCCAATAATTATCTAGGCCTACAATTAGCAATAATCCCCCGGTATGCGGTAACATTATCAAAGATCAAGCAACTAATATAATTTACCCTCAAAATCAACCAATTAAAGAGGTTCTCCCACACTACTCCACCATTCAACCTTACCCATTGGGTGTTTCAATGTCCAATAAGATGGCATTACTACAACAACTGTCCACTCCTTGAGTAGATATTGAACAACTGGACACTACCCTAACAAACGTGTCCTCTACCAAATCTCTAGATGAATCTGTTACGCTTCCCCATCCCCTCCTCATGCACATAGACTCTAAACCTATAAAACCGTCTACTGCCTCTAATCCTATCAAGTGTGCAAGCAGTATAAAATCTCATTCTAGTCCCAAACATTATCAATATGCCAAGAATTTCACACTCACTAAGAAGGAGAAACAGACTGATCCAAGTTCTCCATCAATTTCCTCGTCCAACTATGAACAATCTACCACCCCTTCCACCTCAAATCCCAAATCCAACAGTCTACTACACTTCTCCACTATTACCTCCAAACTACCAAAGCTCTCAGGTGGATGGAAGCAGGCTTAATGGGCCATGCGATCTCGTTCAATATGGAGATCAATGGCCAGGACATAGTCATTGTGATTTAAAAGACCCCCTACCTGGCACAACTTATATCGGAGGGAGTGAGGTTGGCCATGAACAACTTCATGACACAAACCTGGATCTACAATTTGCTCCAGCCTCTTGCACCATCCATGAATGCCAACCTGCTTCAAGCCATGCAAAGCCACTAGAATCTCCCACCTTGAGCAAACCCCCAGACCCAACTCCCTCACACTCTGGATCTCCCCTTCTTTCTTCCATAGGAGATCTCTCTACTCAGTCCCATTCTCATCCCATAGGACTCCCATGCAAACCAAGTCTCAGTCAACATGCCAAACCAGATGGAGAACAATCCACCTCCCAACGAACAAGGTCAAGGACAAAATCAAATGGAGGAGGAGGAAGAAGTAGAACCCCTAAATACGGAGCTGAGTGTGGAATTTGCAAACCTAACGAGGTAAAAGTTCTGCTCTTTAAGGAAAACATGAGCAAAAAGTTCATATTCAACTGCCCCCCTCCCCTCACTGATCAAATGCTCATAAGGCCACCAAGGGACCCCAACAGTGGGCTCCTATGCAGTGATCCTAGTCCCACGCAAAACAAACTCCAACCCCCCTCTGGAGGCAGTGACCAACCCATCCAACCAAAATCCAATAATGATGAATAGAGCTACTAGCATCATCTTCTGGAACGTGCGTAGAGCAAACAATGAAGACTTTCACAGGAACTTTAGAGATCTCTTGGATACCCACAAACCCTGCGTAGTATCATTGTTCGAAACTAGGATGTCATCCCATGCAAGCCTTCTCAACGACTACAACTTCATAGAAATGATTGAGGTTCCCACTGAAGGCCAATCTGGTGGTCTAGCTATTCTCTATGACCACATAGTGGTTACTGTCAACAACTTTACTAGAAGAGGCCAGGAAATCCATGCTATGATAGAGGTAATTCCCTACAAATTCTCATGGCTGCTTAGTACTATTTATGCCAGCAATGATGTCTATATAAGAGAGTCTATGTGGAATTATCTAGAATATATTGCTAGTAACTTCAATGGACCCTGGCTATCAGGAGGTGACCTTAATGATATTACTATATAATCTGAAAAATTTGGAGGTAGGCCAATAAATCTTTCTGAAACTAATAGGATTTGGAACCATATCAATAATTGTAAGCTATTCGATTTAGGGTTCAAAGGTTGTAAGTATACTTGGTCTAACCACCGAGAGAGACACAAAGTCCTTATCATGGAAAGACTAGACAGATTTTTTTCTAATGAAAATTGGCTAAGTATGTTCCCAGGCTCCTCAGTTACTCACTTACCTAAAATCTATTCAGACCATAATACCTTGCTCCATAAGCTTAACTCCTTTAAAGATTGCCATAGTAAAAAACCTTTTAGGATAGAGAACATTTTGTTCACCCACCCCGACTTCACTAAATTAGTTTATTCTCACTGGGCCAATAATAACTTTAAATCAGCTTCACATGATTTTGTTACTAATATTACAAACTGGAATAAGTCTACCTTTGGGGATATCTTTAAGAAAAAGAAGGAAACATTAGCTAGACTTAAGGGCATCCAGTGCTCCCCCCACTATGCTACTAGTAGGTTTTTACAAGAGCTTGAACTTTCGTTACAAAAAGATTATAATACATTCCTCAAATTAGATGAGGACTACTAGGAACTTAGATCAAGAGTCAATTGGCTAAATGATGGCGACGCCAATACGAAATTCTTCCATATTAGTGCCACGAAGAAGGAGAAATCACATAAGCTACTTTAAGGACAACTTCGGAAACTGGATTGATAATCCTAAGGAAATTCTAAGCCATGTCCAAAATTATTTTGAGGAAGCATTTACTACATCACATCATCTCTCAACAAATATAAAAGTGTAATCCACCAAAGAGTTTCAATCACATACAGAGGCGGATGCAGAATCTCTACGAAGGGGGTTAAAAAAAACTTTCGTAGCTAGTGAAAATTGAACCCATGACCTTATGTAGATTTTGAACCCCCTTGACCACTAAACTAAATTTTTGGATAGTGTTAAGGAGGTTCAAAACTTAATATATAGAGGTAAAAAAATAGATTTTGCCTTATAAATACAGTTTAATTTTTCAGCGAAGGGGGTTCGGGTAAACCCCCTTGCGCCCCCTAAATCCGCCCCTGATCATGTAGATCTATCCAGCCTAGATAGACCTATGTGTGATAGTGAAATTCAAAAGGCCTTATTCTCGTTTAAACCTTACAAAGCCCCAGGACCGGATGATTTCCACCCTTTTTTCTACCAACATTATTGGAAAATAGTTGGCCCCAGCGATACTACATACTTCCAAGAAATCTTTGCTACTCAGCACATCCCATTGGAAAATAATAGCACTTACATCTGTCTCATTCCTAAAATACCCAATGCAAACGACCTAAAAACTTTAGGCCTATCAGTTTCTGTAATACTATTTACAAAGTGATTACCAAAATCATCACTAATAGACTAAAGCCCTTCTTGAATAAAATCATTAGCCCTTTTCTAGCTAGCTTCCTAAAAAATAGACGTGCTAGTGATAATGCTATTTTAATCCAAGAAGTCATGAATCATTTTCAGGAAAAGTAGTAGTAAGAAAGGCAAAATGATTCTTAATCTTGACTTAGAAAAAGCTTTTGATAAGCTTGAGTGGTCCTTTGTCCATAAAACGCTGATTTACTTTAAATTTTCCCTAAAAATAACCACTCTCATCATGTCTTGCATTACCACTAGCACTATGTTCGTGCTAGTTAATGGTACTATCACAAGATGTTTCTCCCAAAGTCGTGGTATTAGGCAAGGTGGCCCTATGTCACCATACATATTCATTATTGTATGGAAATGTTCACTAGATATATAAATCACCAAGTTTACATTAAAATGTGGGACCCTATTAGGCTATCAACGAATGGTTTAAGCCTTTCCCATCTTTTCTTCAGAGACGACCTAACCCTAATGGGTCACATTAATAGCAAGACTTGCAACACTATCCTCTATGGTATTAATCAATTTTGCAACATGTCATGACAATCTATAAACTTTGTTAAATCTAAAATCATTTTTTCTAAAAGTTGTCCTAATAGTTGCATCACGGATATCTCCCAATTTTTTGGTATCAAAAAATGTGATTCCTTCGAAAAATATCTTGGCTTTACCATAACCAATTCCATACCTAAAGCTAAGGATTTCCAATATATTCTAGATACAATGAGAGCTAAATTAGCCATGTGAAAATCAAGCTGCTTAAATATCGCGGGTAGAACTACTCTTGCATGCTCTACTCTAGCAAGTATCCCTAGATACATTATGCAATATACCCTTCTCCCCATTAAAATCCTTAAATCAATTGACAAAAATTCAAAGGAATTTCATCTGGGGTACAACGAATTCCAAACAAAAATTTCATCTCATTAGCTGGGAAACAATCACTACTAATAATGATAAAAGGGGCTTGGGATTACGCAAAGCAAAATCCAAGAATTTAGCCTTACTTAGTAGTGCAGCTTGGAGGTTTCTTAACTCTCCTTCTGGCCCTTGGGCCAACATCCTTACCCAGAAAATTGTTAACAACAACAAAAAAATCGAAGCACTCCCATACATGGAATAACCTTCTTAAGGGCTGGCATATCTGTACTAAAGGGAGCCTATGGTCAATCCATAATAACTCCTCTCTCTTCATTTGGAGCGCTAGATGGATCCCAAACTCCCCCCTCCTAAGAAATTATATAGAAGGCCCCTTAAATATTAAGGATCACGAACTGAAAATCAGTGATCTCATTGTTAATAATACTTGGGCCTTCGATAAGCTTTCCTTTGTCCTCCCCCCTACAGTCTCTAATAACATTGCCAACATCTGTACACCCACTGAATGTTATCATGACCACCTCATCTGGGAAGCCAACTCTGATGGTTAATTTTCCACGGCCTCATGCTACTCTCTAATTGAGAATCGTATACCCCATCTCCTTGTAATAACCCTAAAGACTTCAAATGGGTATGGGAGGCTCAATGCCCAAATAAAATTAAATTTTTCTTTCGGAAATGTTGCCACAACAGACTCCCCACACGCTCCTTCCTTCATCATATTGGAATGAATGTAGATAAAACTTGCACTGCGTGTAGGTCAAGAGATGAATCCCTTCCCCATATCTTCCTACATTGCGAGGTAGCCATGCATCTATGGACATCCCTTAATATTGATACAACTGCTCTAGATTGTGATGATACCAATTGGCTATACGCCATAAAAAATAGTAACCATTTGGTTCCATTCAACATCATCAACTGGAACCTATTGTTCCCTTTCTTACTCTGGAACATTTGGCTAAATAGAAACCATAATCTGAAAAACAATACTACTAATCTAATATCCCTACCACGTATCGTTAATCAAGCTAGTGAATTTCATTACATAACGAATAGGGAAAGCAGCCAGAAACTTAGACTCAACTGCAGCACAAATTGGAGAAAGTCTCTAATAGGTTGGTACAAACTAAATCTCGATGGTGCTCATAATAATGCTACAAACGGAATAGGTGGAGTGATACGTGATCATTATGGCCAATGGATACTAGGCTTCAACATGAGAATACATGCAACTTCATGCATCCATGCAGAGCTATTGGCTTTCGAGCAAAGTCCGAAGTTCGCATTAAAAAGAAACTTACTCCCTCTGGAAATTGAATCTGACTCATTACAGGTATTACAATCCCTGGAAAAAAGTACAACTATTTTTAACTCTCTTGTTCATAACTGCAAGTGGCTAATATTATGGAAGGAGAAGGTCATAGTGGTCCGGCATAGCTTTAGAGAAGGGAACAAAGTAGCAGACCGCCTGGCTAAGGAAGCGACCAGGCAAACTTTTATAAATAAGAGAGTTTATTTTGATAGGCCTCCCCCATATGTTATGGCCAGGATGCCGGCGGACAGGGTTAGAGGCAGTAGTAGGAAACTAGTGCGTAGAAGCACATGTAGAACTCTAGCATCTTTTGGTAATCTAAATGCTATAGATGACATTATGGCTTTGTGTAATGATCTAGTGGATCAATGTACTAATGCTCCTTAGCTTGTTTTAATAAAATTCTCCTTTGTTAAAAAGAAAACTAAGTTAAACATAGCGCGATGTCCTACTGATTTATCATGACCGAAATTTTAGATCAGATTTTTCTCATGAAACTTGAAAAAGGTTAATTTTGCAAAAGTTCTTAAAACATATCCTATTTGTGCAAATCTTCCAAAGAAAACATAGCATGTTTGGCCAAACATCTTAGCTGCTAGAAGTATTTTTCCCCCTAAAAGAATGCTCTTTTTTAAAGATTTGAGATGTTTAGCTAACAACCAGAAGCGCTTTTGAACATAAGCAGAAATTTAATTTTTCAAAGAAATATCCCTACCACAAGTTTATATTTAATAAACTATCATTGTTAATTTAGTCTCATTTATCTTTAGTTATAAATAAAACACTTTTTCTTATTTTCCTCTTTGGTTTTGATCGTCTCTTTTCTTCTCCTTTTTCTTTTTTAAAAACTTTAATATATATTTTTTATTTTATGTTTTATTTTTTAGTACTAAAAATAGAAATTTCACTAAAGTCTTTCATAATGAATATTTAGATTTTACAAATAAGCTAACTTCAAAAATAAGCAATTTCTAGGGTTTAAGGGATAAACTTTTTACAAATTTAAGCTTATTAAAATTTTGGATCTTTTCAATAAAGTAGAGGCTTTGAAACTTTTGCTTGGTTCTACATTTTAATATTTCAATATTTGTGTCTTTTTTTTAACTGTTATTTTAGTGTTATGGAATTTCAAACTGGGTTTACAATGGTGTTTACTGTTATAGTGTTTGCAACAAAAGAAAAGTATTTATAGTGCAAAAATTAGGGCACAGAACGAGAGAGCGAGCATCACTCTTACTCTTCAAATCCAAATTGTTCGAGTTGCAATTTCTCGGCGAGAATTCTTTAACCATTGAAAATGACGAGAATTTCTCGGAGCTACTCTTGCAATGGTATATCGCATTTTGGTTGGGCAATTTCAACCAGAGATTATTGTTCATCTCATAGCAACACATTAGCGTCTACAAAGGATAAATTTGAGAATGTCAAGTGTTTAGATGACGCTGTGAGTCTTTTCCGTCGAATGGTCAGAACACAGCCTCTCCCTTCTGTTTTCGACTTCTCCCAATTATTAAAGACTGTGGTAAATATGAAGCATTACTCTTATGTTGTTTCCCTTTTTCGAGAAATGCTGAAATTAGGCATCCCAATTAGTGATTCCATCTTGAATATAGCGATTAACAATTATTGCTTAATGCATTGTTCTGACTGTGGATTTTCAGTGTTAGCCATTTACTTGAAGAAGGGCATTCCATTTGATGTTATCACCTTTAACACCTTATTAAGGGGACTCTTTACTGAAAATAAGATCAAAGATGCAGTTGTCTTGCTCAAAAAGTTGGTGAGAGAGAATATATGTGAGCCTAATGAAGTCACATATTTGACCGTCATGAATGGGCTTAGCAAAAGGGGCCATACTCAGAAAACTTTTGATTTACTTAAGGTAATGGAACAAGGAAGCATTAAACCCGACACACGTATCTACAACATTGTTATAGATGCCCTATGCAAAGATAAAATGATAGATGCTGCTATTAGCCTTTTCGAAGAGATGAAACAAAAAGGCATGCCTCCGACAATTATCACATATAATGTGTTGATTGATGGTTTGTGTAAGTTTGGTAAGTGGGAAAAGGTTAGGACTTTGTTCTTAGAAATGATAAATCTTAATATTTATCCAGATGTGCACACCTTGACCATGGTGATAGATGGATTATGCAAGGAAGGAAAAATTGAAGATGCTGAGAAGGTAATGAGACACATGATCGAAAAAGGTGTAGAGCCAGATGTGGTCACCTACAATGTGATAGTTGATGGATATTGCTTACGCGGTCAAATGGATAGAGCAAGGAGAATTTTTGATTCTATGATTGATAAGAGCATTGAGCCTAGCGTTATTAGCTATAACATATTAATAAATGGATACTGTAAGAAAAAGAAATTAGATGAGGCCATGCATTTGTTTCACGATATTTCTCGAAATGGATTGAGAGCTTGCATTGTTACCTACAATACTATCTTGCCATATCTGTTTGAAGTTGGAAGAACTGACATTGTGCAAAAAATCTTTGTTGATATGCTTTCTATGGGGCTCAGACCTGATTTATGCACTAATCGCATTTTGCTTCGTGGTTATTTTCAGAATGGACTAGTTGAAAAAGCTATGTCTCTGTTTCATGAGTTGGAACAAAAGAGAGAAGATATTGATATTGAACTTTACACTGTTATTATTGATGGATTGTGCAAAAATGGTCAGCTCAACAAAGCTCATGCTATTTTTGAGAAGCTTTCTTTGATTGGATTGTTTCCCAATGTGATTACATGGACTACAATAATAAATGGATTATGTCTAGAAGGGTTGTTAGATGAAGCCAAAGATATGCTAAGAAAAATGGAGGAGAATGGTTGTTCGCCAAACAATAAAACTTACAATGTTATTGTGCGAGGATTTCTGAAGTTTGGCAAAACTAGTGAAATGATAACTTTTTTGGAGGAAATGACTGAAAGGGGATTCTCATGTGATGCAAATACAGTAAAGTTACTAATAGCTGTTATAGCGAAGGATCCTTCTTTGTTTAACATGATACCTCAATTTCGCTTGGGAAATAAGAAGTGATTTATTTCACTTGATTTATTCAGCTATACTTGTTTTCAAATTTATCGTCTTCTTTTAACACAAGAGGCTGAACTGAATGAAGGATGATTATAGCTACCATCTAGTTAAAGCACTTGTATATTTTATTTTCTCAAACATTAAAGTGTTGTGTGTAAGTTAAGTGGCTATTAATATGATCTTAATAGGGTAATTCTTTGTTATGCCCATTAGTTATTCTTTTTGTTCTATTCGGTTGTGATTGCTGTCTTCTTCAGGATTAGGTGAAAAAAAATGACTCCGGGCTTGGAAATTCATCTTGTTCCCACTATTGGTCTAGTGTAAGTTAACTCTGTCCGTTTCTCTCTCTTTCTCCTATGTGGAGAAACAGATTAACTTTAGACAATCTTTGCATGCTGTGATTGAGCAGATTTAGCTTTTCAGAAGCACGCCAAGTCAGTTAATCTTTAGACACTTGTTCTGGAGAGAGATTATTGCAGAATATGTTTGCGCATATTTTTGATTAGAAATCCAATGAAAAAAGATCATCAGTAAGTAAATCTATTAAGTTGTTGTTCAACCGTACAAGCAGAGGCAGATGCAGCCTTATACACAATGGGTTCAAATGATCCTAGACCTCTAGTGAGCACACATGAGATGCATACCTCATTAGTGCATTATTTATTCTAATGATGGTTTTTTGATTCATAACAAATGGATTGATTACTTTTTAGAAATGAAAAGGGGATCCTTTGTTAGTTATTCTATTCACAATCATAGCTGGGTGGGAAATGCAAATATCCGAACCAAATTTGAGCTATAGAAGGGCTAGTCCTATTTCTTTTGCTTAGTTCACAGACTTCAGCATGTTGGCGACATAGAACCCAGTACCAATAATCAATAGAGCACCAAGAGTCATTTTCATCATTTTTCTTGGATTCTTCAGGTTTGCAGCCAAACCACTAGCATATCTAGCTGTTTCACCATCAGTCGGATCATCTGGCGATTACTCTCAGATTCACTGTAAGAACTACTTTTATCCGTTGGAGATATCTCTAAAGGGGGTTTTGATGCACTAATTTAAAAATTTATCCAGTGTTGCGACCAAAAACACTCACGCAAGTGCACGTGATCGTCAAGTAATAAAGTAGTGAGTAGAGTATCGTTCCCAAGAAGACTTGTGATTCACTGTTGACTGATTCAAACTCAATTAACTTATCTATCCAAGAGTTTTTTCACAAAATAGAGATGTAACTAATTTACTACCTAAACTATCAAGCAATAATTTAACGAGAACATTTAACCAAACAACCAGCAATTTCGAGTAACAAACAGTAGGAGAGGATATTCCAGGGTCACGGGCTAGCTAACAATCGTGTTGTGTTCTTGGCTTAAAATGACTAATTTATTTATCTGGATTGTTGATTGACAGGGTTGATATTACTCATAAGAATCTGTCGAGTTCTTAACCCACAGGGATTGGCCTGGTGGCAATTGACTTGAGCCTTGGGGTTTGCTCCCTTTCAAGGTCTCAAGTTCGAAACCCACTGGGTGCAAATAATTTTTGAGGGCGATCGGATTGGGTAAAACCTGAATTAACCGTGGTGCACTTGCGGGAAACTTCTTGCCGAGGGCCTGTGCACCCCCGGGATTAGTCGGGGCTTGAAGAGACTCGGACACCCGGTGCAAAATAAAAAAAAAAAAGAATCTGTCGAGTTCTTACTCGCCTATTCAAGCTAACTCAATGCCTATATGTCTATGGAATTAAGATTAACAAGAATGCATTTACAATTCCTGTATTTCAACCAAGCAAGGCAATTGGGCATATGTCTATCCCAATTGCTAATCCGTTCCCCGATGCCCAGGTTCAAGAACTTGCTCTATTTAATTCTATATGCAATCTAAAGTTCTCACTTTCGAGTTCAACTAAAGATTTGTAGATAGTATTTCACTGTTAGCTACTCAGCAAAATAATTAAAAGTAGAATTAAATAAACAACCCAATATGATAAACCAACTTTGTCGAATTAAACTTCAAACAACAACATTCATGTTTCACCCATGACCCTAGAACAGTGGGTTTTAGCCACTCATACTAGTGTTCATCACAATAAGGTTCAATTTTATCACAAATATCAAAAACAATGGGAAGAAAAAAAGAACTTGATGTTCAAAGCTCCTCCTTGCCTCTTGCCTCTCTCTTTCTTGCACTAGACTATGAAAACCTTGCTAAATAATCCTTGGGCGAGCTTGACTTTATATAAGTTAAGTGGGATTTCCTCCAGATTTCCAATTATACCCCTGAACAAGTCTTTCCGGAACTTGGACTAGCGCGGTCGCGCACCTGGGCGCGCATTTGGCCGCGCTAGTTGGCTGACTTTCTGTAATGGACGCGCTAAAAGTAGCGCGAGCGCGCATGTGGGCGCGCTAGCCCGGTCCCTTATTTCCTTGATTCTTTTCCTCGTCTTCGTGCATACTCAGATCCTAGGGGTCGTTCTTGTTCTAAATTAGTTCCAATCACCTCTTTAAGGCATCACATAGGCTCCTCGCCCTGCAATATTTAAAATTTCACAATTAGAGCCCATTTTTAATCAATTAACCATACTATGACATTGGAACATAATCAAGCGGGAGCATAAAAATTGCCAAATTACCTAGATTTAGCCTATTATAACAGTAATCATTAGGGACTTTTAATTTTATTACTCTTTATCTTTTATTTAGACAAGTCAGTCATGACTATTGGCCTTCTTGGAGTAGTACGGGCGGAATTGGGAAGAATAGTTAAGCCTTCTTGTTTTCAAAAGTGACAAATATTTTGAACCAAATTTTTTTGTGCGACTAAAGTGGCAAATAAAAGCATGGGAGGGAGTAATATTTTTCTTTCTTTTACGAGATTCTAATCTTCTTGGCTGGCCGTTGTTTGTGACGGATTTAGACCCACGCTATTCAAACTTCAATGACATCATCATCCATTCAATTATCGACATGGATGTTGACGTGATCACCATCGCGACTTTCAGGTCAGGTGAGAAGTTTCTTTTTGTGTTCCGCGAGGGAGTGAATTATGGTGCTGGGATTGCGCCGGAGTACAGGGGCGGAGGCAGGGTGGCGCAAGGGTGGTCATCTGAACACCCTTCGTCGGAAAATTATACTGTTTATATAAGGATAATTTTAGTTTTTACATATAGATATAATATGAGCTTGATTTACCTACACGACAATATCTGACATTTTGAAAGATGATGCTGTGCACAGCAGATGATACTAGGTGGGAACATGAAGTGTGCTGGAATAAGTAACATATATAATATACTTGTGTGTACATAATGACTTGTTGGACTTAGGGTGCAAGTGTAGGGGTGAAAATCATTTGCACTCCCAAACTTAGCTTTAAAAATTGAATTCCCTCTCTATTTTAAACAATTATCATTCTCCCCCTTATTTCTCATCTGACTTTACAAAATGCCTATTTTAACCTCTATATTATCAATATTTATCTCTTTACGTTTTTTTTCTTTTTTACCTTTTTTAGTATCATGATATTATTCTTTTTTCTAATATTTATGCTATGAAGTATGAACTTACCTATGTAATGGCTAAGTTTTACTTTCAAAATAAAAAAATATAATATGATAACCAAGCATATAATTCATTGTTGAATAATAAAAAAGATGAGCAAAATAAAAATTAAAATAAAATATTTTACTTTTATCAATAATTGTATTCATAACAATCAAATGTCAAAAATCTATTTACAAAATTGAGAATAAAAACAAGTGAGAACCTTATAAACATATCCTCAATGCAAGTAATATAAAATTTATAATTATTAAAATAAAGGCCGATTTTATAACAAACTCCTAAAGTATTATCTATATATCACTGAGAATCGTAACTTAAATATATATTTAATGTGCTTTATATTATGAAGGAATACTGAATAATCCATTGGAAACTGGTATGTCCTTTCAATTTTGGTATGGAGAAGGCTGATCAAATGTGAGAAATAATATAAAGGATATTCTATTTATAAATTGAATAAATTTACATTATAATTTATAATAAGGTAGACAAGAGGGGTTCCTCTGATGGTAAGCAACCTCCATTTTCAACCAAGAGGTTGTGAGTTCGAGTTTTTCCAAGAGCAAGGTGGCAAGTTCTTGGAGGGAAGGATGTCGGGGGTCTATTTGGAAACAACCTCTCTACCTCAGGGTAGGGGTAAGGTCTGCGTACACACTACCCTCCTCAGACCCCACTAAGTGGGATTATACTGGATTGTTGTTGTTGTTGTATAATTTATAATAAGGTATAATATCGTTTAAATTATATGAAAAATCACTACAAAGTAGCATGTAATACAGAGTGGTTGCTATATACAACTGCCCTCGCACGAGTCGAGTCCGAAACTTAATTAATGCTTTTTTAGACACAAAGCACATTTTTAATGTTAAAAAAAAAAGTTACAAAAATAGGTAATTCGCAGTATTTTACTGCGAATTACTTTAACGGAAATTTAGCCGTTAGATTAATTTGCAGTAAAATACTGCGAATTATAAAAAAAAAAATTAATAATTCGTAGTATTTTACTGCGAATTAGGTAAAAAAAATAAAAAAAATAAATAAATTTTTTTTAAAATTTTAAAAAAATTATTTAAAAAAATTACCTAATTCGCAGTAAAATACTGCGAATTACAAAAAAAAAATTATTTTTTTATTTTTTTAAAAATAAAATAAAAATTATAGATCGTCAAATTCGAAAATTTATAGATCGTCAAATTTATTGGGAATATTGAATATGTTCCCAATAAAGAGGTGGAAGATTGTGCCATTGGGAACTGACCCGCTTTTCACACAAAGACATTTATCTCCCTGCGTGAGATTACCTCCTTCCTTTTTCATTTTATGTTTAACAATTTTCCCTTTTGAAACTGTCAAAAAATACAAATTTTTTTCATTTAGAAAATTTTAAATAATAAAACAAAAAATTCTAAGACTTATTTTAAGTGATAAATTTAATACAACAACAATAACAAACCCAATGTAATTTTATAAGTGGGTTTGAAGAGAGTAGAGTGTACACACTGTCCCTAGAGTAAGGAAAAAGGGAGGGGCAAAAATTATAAATTTAAGTATTTTTTATAAAAAAATTTATCAGATTCAGCTTCTTCTGTTGCGCTTCCAACCTTGCACTGACATTTGTGGCTCGGCGATGATCAGAGCCCTTCAAAGAAGCAGCCTGAACATGAGATGCAAATTATGAGTCGATGATTCCAAACAGTTTAAACTATAATAAAATCGATATTAATTATAAAACACCCAAATATACTTACAGCATTTTGAACAGCCTCGTTTGTCACTCTTGGAGAGGATTTTCTGGAAGTGCGAGCCGCAGCATTAGCAGAGAAGAACGCCTGCAGACAGAAACTTCATTGTAAAATATGACCACTATTACGATTTAAAGATTCATTACTATTTAAATCCGATTATGTTCTAGAGGATAATGGAATAGCCAAACAGCCAAAATTGCTTGACTGATACTTCAAAGTTTGAAACAGACCTTATGGTGCCTATTCTATGCCGTTAAATTCTGAGTAGGCATGAGTAAATGCCCGTAATTGATGAGAATCAAGATCTTTAACAAGAGTAGGCTCATCAAACTGAATCCAACTTGCACCAGCTGCCTTCAGTTCAGCAATTACTTCCCTAAATGAGCAGCACGATACAAGGCAGTTGTGGTGAACATATGAGATTGAAATACAGGAATAACTAATAAATAAGGGAAATTTGTTTTATCTTACTTGTAAACAGGAAGAATCTTGTCAATCAGTGAGAGAAGAGGAAACGACTTTTCAACACCTTTTGCTGCTTTTGATAAAAAGAGGAAGGAAACTGGACCGACAAGGACAGGGACGGTGTCAACACCTAGCTGCAAAATCAAATTGAAACCAATATCAGCACACCAAATAATTCCAAAAGATTCAGTTAATTGGAGGAACAAACTAAAACAACTGACATGTGGCTATCAGTTTATACTAGGAAAATACGAGTCAATACCACGTCAGGATTGTTTTCAATAAAGACAACAAAATAGGGGTTACTAAGTGCAATTCTACTATGATACCGATGATACGAAGTGCTCAGCGGACCTCTAAGCAGAGTTGACCCTTTTCGGTATATCCTCGAATTATGCATCAGAGTCTTTTTGGTTTTTCTATCTAAATATGTAAATTAATCCAGAAACTTGAAATTTGTTACTACTCACAGGCAACATCACCCGTTAAGTTGGTTAAGAACCATGAGGTCTCAGGTTCAAATCCCAACAGAGAACACTAGGCATTTTCGTCCTATCTGTCCAAGCCTTGATGGACAAAATTACCTAGAATTACCTAGTACTTGTTGGTGGTGGGAGGTAGCAGAAATCCCATGAAATTAGTCGAGGTGCGCTTAAGCTCGCCCGGACACCATGGTTAAATTAAAAACAAAAAAAGGGACCACCCATAATGTGATCTCATTGCAATAACATATTTGATGCTTGTGAGTCTAGGAACCCCTTATATAACATCTTGTACCATTTATATTAATATACATTTGCAACCTATGCTGCCAGATTCTCCAAAATGTTGCCACACCCATGTCGGATCCTCCAAAAATGCACTACTTTTGGAAGATCCGACACACTCCCAGTGACATTTTCGGAGACTCCGAGCAATATAGTTTGCAACAAGAAAGAAAGTCGAAACTTTTAGTGTGAGGCATAAACTTACCGATTTGGCCTCCTTGTATTCATTAACTGCCTTGTGAGATGCATAACAGAACTTAACATCTGGCCCCAATTCAGGAACAATGTAGTGGCTGCATCCAAGAACAAGAATCTCATATTAACCTTCAATTACACAGTGATATGCAACAGATCTCAGAGTTCACTAAGTTGTTAAAATACTTGAATGAAAAGTCGTCACTTACTAGTTGGTGTCGAACCACTTTGTCATCTCCATGGCCGGTACAGAGGCGTTTCCCCTAGCCATCAGGAAGTATACATCAAAACCAATCTCACCACCGTTCCAACTATATCTTGGCGGAACTGCACCTAACATAGCAGTTGTGTCCACGACCTGATCATAATATGAGAAGGTATTGCTCGGAATATATTTAACGCCAGCTTCAGCCATCTGCTGCTAAATTGATGACCTAAGAACAGTTGCCACCTTTTCCAAATCCTCGGAACTGCTCTTCCCATCCCAAAAAATTCCAACGCAAACTTTAGCTCTCCTTTGGGCCCCATACGAGGATATCCAACAACGTGAGATGCCATCGTTCTGTTTTTTTATCCATTACAAGTAAAAGTAAATAAAATTTGGACACTTCAACAGTTCATCCATCCATCTGCATTTTCATGCAAAGGATCGCATAACAGTCAATCTACGTCTAAGAAAATACCTAACATCATGAAACAGATGGTTTAAAACTGCACCAAATGATAAAACAAGTTAAATTGCGCAAACCATCTCATCTAAACCTCTAATTTGGTCGAGCAGAGTTACTTCTCATTATTTATTTAAGCTTGCAACACGATCCTTCACGTGTTAGGTGATTCATTGAATTATTCATCTTAGATATACATCGGGCAGTGCTGCTCAGATTCGAACCCATGCTTACACTGGTACCATGTTAAATTACATAAACTGCTTCATCCAAAATTTAGACCACTAAACAGGAGTAGACTTTTTATTCATTTACTTACCTCTGCAACAGAATATCACATAAAAAAGTGCCAAAACAAACACATGAATTAGTTGATTAAAAAAAATGGCAGTCTGTTGCACTAAGCTGCCTCTATGCGCGGGGTACGGGAAGGACCGGACCACAAGGGTCTAATCTTACGTAGTCTTACCCTGCATTTCTGCAAGAGGTTATTTCCACAACTCGAACCTGTGACCTCCGTGACAACAACTTTACCAATTATGCCAGGGCTGCCAAGGCTCCCATTCTTCGCGGAAAAAAAAAAAAAAAAAACACACAACCAAAAATCAGAACACTGAACAATTTGAATTGCACTTAGCTGTAGTTAACATTTCCACTTTCAAAGGGTCAGATATACCACCGTGGCAAGTTGAAAGAATTTTTAAGTTCAAATTATACATGTGTCATCTTTTAATTGGATGTTTAATTTATTTATTACTCCATTTAAAAATAATCCTTTTCATTTTAAATATACAAATTTGCTGCTACAATAGTTTCGGTCGCGGGTCAAAATAGATCTTTGCGCCTTTTTATTTCCCGCTGCTATTTGGTATTTTGGCCCAAATTAATTCTCATTTTAATTGTGTAAGACATACTCCCTCCTTTGTGTAAACTCATTTGACTGGACACGGAGTTTAAGAAAAAAGAGAAGACTTTTAAACTAGTGGTGTAAAATGAAGCACATATATTTTGTGTGGCTATAAATCATTGCATAAAGGTAAATTGTTTCCAAATAGGGAAAAAAGTCATTCTTTTTGGCACGGACTAAAAAGGAAATAAGTTCACATAAATTGAAACGAAGGGGGAGTATTAAGAAAGAAGTGTTTTCTAACAATATCTTTTTATTTTTAAAGTTTAAATTAGAGACCTCTGATTGATTAATAGTGTAAAAATTTTATATTTAGCCAAATGTTTATTCACAATATAGTATGAGGGGACCAAATGGTCAAAAGATAGAATGTTTCTTTCATAAATTTGTGCTTTTAGTCCTGAAACTTTTTGATTTTGGCTCAGTGATATTTGACTAAGTAGATTTAACCTTTATTTTATTAAAAATTAAAATTTTGATTTTTCTGCTTGTGAATCTTCATAAATTTAATATATTATCAACCATTATATCATTTAAGTATCTATGTGTGATGTAAATTTTGTATTCTTACGCCATATACAAAGGGTAATATACTTGTAAAATGTAACATAGTTTCTACTATATTTCAGGGATCAAAATTCAAAAAAAAAAAAAAACGAGGGACCAAAAGTATTTATCATCCCTTTTTTTGTAACTAACAACCTTTATTAATCATCAAGAGCAATCTTTATAGAGCTATAGCTTAAATAGAGAGACAATCTTACTGACTATTGGTTATAATTGTAATAGTGATATATTCTTAGGAGTCGTTTGGTTGGAATATGAGTTATACCGGTATAAGTTATACCGGTATAAGTTATAATGGGATAAGTTATGCTTGGATTAATTGTGCTGGGATTGTTGTTTATTCATTGTTTGGTATGTTGTATTAAGAATGACAATTGAATAATTTATAAGAGGAAGGTATAAGTTATACCGGTGCTAATTACCCCACCATCTGTGAGGTATAATTTATACCGGTGTTAAAATTAACACCGGGATAATTTATACCTGATTTGCTAACCAAACAGAGTATTAAGGTGGTATTAATTCTTATACCACCCTTATACCTCATACCAGGGGTTGTTTGGTTGGAATATGAGTTATACCGGTATAAGTTATACCGATATAAGTTATAATGGGATAAGTTATGCTGGGATTAATTGTGCTGGGATTGTTGTTTATTCATTGTTTGGTATGTTGTATTAAGAATGACAATTG
>MU712445.1:52031-73733 GCA_026770625.1 Nicotiana glauca
CAAAAATTATTTTCGCATTAAAAATGGCTAAGTAGTAAATACTTTTGAAGTGCTGGCTAAAGCTTAATTAAAATGTGGCTATTTACCAATTTCTTCACATAAATTTTATGCTTATTACGATCTTCTAAATTTGCTAACTATTTTTCAAGAAATTAATGAAAAAGAAAAAAATAATGGATGGAAATTATTTACACCATCAAACTTTGCTAAAAATCAAATTGCCTTCTAGTTTGAACAATAGTCATCCTCTCCCTTGTTTCTCAATTAACTTTTTTAAATGCCTATTTCAACCTCTATAGTATCAACACCCTTTTACGTTTTTTATTTTTTATGTTTTTAGAATATCACGATAATTTTCCCTTTTTTGATATCTATGCTATAAACTTACTATATAATAATTAATTTCTATTTTCAAAATAAAAAATAGTAATCAAGCATATAATTTAACGATGTTTAAAAATGATAAGGCTGAGTAGAATAAAAATAAAAAAATAATTTGCTGTTATTAATAATTTTATTAATAGCAATTAAATTTCAAAATCTATTTACGCAATCAAAATTAAAAAATGGTGAGAACATTATAAGCATATAATTCAATGCGGGATTTATAATTATTAAAAGCAAAGGCAAATTTTATAACAAACTCCTAAAAGATTATCTAATTACCACATATAAAATGTAACTTAAATATATACTTAATCCGCACTATATTATAATAAAATCATAAATTTTATGATAAATTTATAAAAGGGCCATTCTATTTATAATTTTATAAATTTAAGTTATAGCTTGTGATAAGGTATATAATAATTTAATTATAGGTTGATAAAAAGTAGCATATAAGTTTTTAAAAATTCTAAAAATTTAAATTGAGAAGATCATTAACTATTTACAATATACAAGGAGTATTAATTTAACTAAGGAGAAGAAAATCATGATAGAGTTAGGGAGCATCACCGAACCAATTAACATATGAAGTATAATAGAATTTTTGAGTAGAGTCTAGGTGTCCATTAAAATTAAAACTTTTGAGTACTCGGATGATAAAATATTTGTTCTTACACACACTTAAAAGAGTTTATAGGGATATCAAGCCTTAGTATGGTGAATAAATTAACTTGACAGAAGGTCCAGCATATCAAATATGAGTTGCTGAGTATGTGACATAAACTTTTAAGAAATAAAATTGACTTGTAATAAAAAGAGTGCAAAGTTCACAAACCACTATTGTTTAGTGGTTATTAGCTAGTTGTAGCTACCACTTACTATATTACTTTCTATAGCTATGTTTTTATTTTTTTAGAGTGTATTCGATGTATTTAAGCTGCTGTATTCATGAATACAGTAGCAAAACACAGCGTGAAACAGGAGAGTACAGCTAGATAATTATTGTATTCGACTGTATTCACGATATGTATTTGTGAATACAGTAACATAAATAGCGTAAATTGTGGTCTATTTAGCTGTTTTCAAACAAAAAGTGAATCAATTAGCATAATATATCCTAATATAACGCAACAAACTCAATTATAACATACAAAATTTGTATTCCCAGTTATAAAAAAGATTCTCAGCCGAAAAACACCCCAAAAATAGAGCAATCTTCAGAGATTCAATCCATCGTTTCTTTTTTTTGAGTGGTATCATTACTAAAATATTTTCTAGTGGCATCTTTACAAATAGATTTATATACTGAAATTATATAATTATATTGAATACAGTTAAATACACAAAAATAAATTGAATACATGAAGTATAGCAAGTCATCTATAGTGCAAAAATTATATGAATACATATATACATATGAATACATAAATTATATTAATTAAAAAAAATATATGAATACATTCATGGAATATAGCAAGATAATGAATACAATGAAATACAATGAGATACATTGAAATACAATAACAAAAAGACAGTGAATACAATAAAATACATATAATACAGCGAGATACATTGAAATACAATGAAAAAAGGTAACAGACTCTTCAAGTTGCTCAGCCCCAAACTCCGTCGTCTTTGCTCAAGAACAACCCTAATGTCGTCTCGTCGAGAGGGCCGAGATTCTGGCCCGAAACTCTCAAAATTTGGCGCAAAAACGAAAGAAATTCCTTGTGATTTAATGAAGATACGCGGCTTGGTAAAGATTACTTGTGATATAAAATCATGCGGAAAACTGTACTTGACCGAGGTTAAGCAACGACCATCAGAATTGGGTGGATCTTCGTGATTTCCTTTCAGATTTCCCTTAATTTACCTTTCAATAGTAGATTTCAAACCTCCATATGTGATGACCCAAAAGGTCATCTCCTGTTTTAGAAACCAGTACGGGGTTCTGAGGCCTTCAAGACCTTATTTTCTTTTTTCTCGATTTGTGTGCGCAGTCAGAGCGCGCTTTCGAAAAGCCCTTATGTGAAATTTTGAGAACAAATGCCAATTTTTGCCTTTAAATTTGAATTTAAGTTGACTTCGGTCAATATTTTGGGTAAACGGACCTGGACCCATGATTTGACGGTCCCGGACAGTCCGTAGAAAAAAATGAGACTTTGGCATATGCCAGGAGTTGAATTTCGAGGTCCCTGGTCCGAGAAATGACTTTTTGAAGAAATCTGTTTAACTGAAAAATATAAGAAGTTTGGAAATTGAATAATGATTGAATATGATGGTATCATGCCCGTATTTTGGTTCCGAAGCCCGGTACAAGTTTAATGTAGTATTTAGGTTGTGTCTGTAAAATTTGATAAGAAACAGAATTTATATGACGTGATTCGGACCCTCGGTTGTGAAAATGAAAACGTTAATGGTTCTTGAGACTTTCCTTGATTGTGATGCTAAACTTGTAGTTTTAGGTGTTATTTTAGCGATTTGATCGCAAGAGCAAGTCCATATGAATTTTTTAGACTTGTATGCATGTTTGGTTTGGAGCCCTCGTGGGCTCGAGTGAGTTTCGATTATGTTTTGGGATGTTTTGGACTAAATAATTTCTGTTGTATTACTGCTTCTAGTGTTCTGATACTTTGTTCTTCGCTTCCGCAAAAAAGGCCCTCGCGAACGCGAAGAGAAATTTAGTTTGAGGGAAATTTCCTTCTACGCGAACGCGAGGCACAGGTCGCGAACGCGACCTGGCTATCGCGAACACGAAGGCCATTTTAGCAGGGACCTAGGGAGGGGGAAATACTCTACGGGAAAGCAACAAACGGCTCGCGAACGTGAAGATCGGGGGGTTGGGGGGGTGAACCTTCGCGAATGCGTACAGTGTCTCGCGAATGCGAAGACTCTTCTAGCCAATGCTTCGCGAATGCGACAGGCTTCTCACGAATGGGAAGAAGACTTGTCTAGCGAATCAAAAACAGAACTTAAGTCGGGAAAAGGCCATAATTTCATATCTTCTTCCATAGAAACCAACCTTGGGCGATTTTTTAAGAGGGATTTCATCACCAAATCATAAGTCTGTGTTCTTAAACTCATTTCTTTCATTTTTAATCAACACCCATTAGATTTCTAGGCCTAAATCTTGTTCCTTAAGGGTATAAATTAGGGATTTTAGGAGAATTGGGAATTTTACAAATTTGGGAATTTAGACCTCGATTTGAGGTCGAATTCTGAAATTAATTACATATTCGGGCTCATGGGTGAATGGGTAATCGAGTTTTGGTCCGGACCTCGAGTTTGACCAAGCGGGCCCGGGGTCATTTTTTACTTTTTGGGAAAAATGATAGAAAACCTATAATTAAGTGTTAGAGTTGATATCTTTAGCATTTGTTGATGTTGTTAAGTTAATTATGTCTAGATACAAGTGAATCAGAGGCGGAATATAAGGAGAAAGCGGTATTTGAGGCTTGAGTTTGGTCGTGGAATCCGAGGTAAGTGTTTGGTCTAACCTTAGCTTGAGGGAATAGAGGTTGTGTCTTATTTGCTATGTGTTAATATTGTGTACGACGTATAGGTATGGTGACAAGTATCTATACATTGTCGTCGAGCATGCTCGTGAGTCTTATTCTGTAATTGTTGTGATTCTTATTATGTACTATCTATGCCTAAATTGATGATTACCCGTATTGAACAAGGCTTATGATATTTTCTTGGTATTTGTCAATTGTTGAATATTGGGCTCAAGTTGAGATTTAGTTTGTGAAGTTAACTGTTGGAACGAGATTGGTTATAGCTGATTCCCTTGCCGGGATGTATTTATTTCTATATTTGATTTTCTTGCAGGGATGTTGTTGTTTCTACTATTTGGGTGAGGAAAGAGCGATAAAGTACGAAGGGTGTTATCGTACACATTCATACTTATGCATATGGTGAGGAAGAGTGATAAAGCACGAAGGGTGATGTCGTGCACATTTACATTTATATTGATGCTTAGGCTGAGGAAAAGAGATAAAGCACGAAGGGTGATGTCGTGCACATTTACATTTATATTGATGCTTAGGCTGAGGAAAAGAGATAAAGCACGAAGGGTGATGTCGTGCACATTTACATTTATATTGATGCTTAGGCTGAGGAAAAGAGATAAAGCACGAAGGGTGATGTCGTGCACATTTACATTTATATTGATGCTTAGGCTGAGGAAAAGAGATAAAGCACGAAGGGTGATGTCGTGCACATTTACATTTATATTGATGCTTAGGCTGAGGAAAAGAGATAAAGCACGAAGGGTGATGTCGTGCACATTTACATTTATATTGATGCTTAGGCTGAGGAAAAGAGATAAAGCACGAAGGGTGATGTCGTGCACATTTACATTTATATTGATGCTTAGGCTGAGGAAAAGAGATAAAGCACGAAGGGTGATGTCGTGCACATTTACATTTATATTGATGCTTAGGCTGAGGAAAAGAGATAAAGCACGAAGGTTGATGCCGTGCGCATTTCTAATATTCATATGGGGATGAAGAGTGATAAAGCACGAAGGGTGATGTCGTGCACATTTACATTTATATTGATGCTTATGGTGAGGAAAAGAGATAAAGCACGAAGGTTGATGCCGTGCGCATTTCTAATATTCATATGGTGATGAAGAGTGATAAAGCACGAAGGGTGATGCCGTACACCTTTTTATTATCGATTGCTTAGTGAGGATTGAGAGTAAAAGAACGAAAGGTGATGCCGTGCATTCATTTTCTATTTGATGTGATTAATTGCTATTATCGGTTCAAGTGCCTTAACTGTTTCGTTTATGTTATGTCTATGTTTCCTTATCTTGATATCCCCCATAACATGCTGCCTCTTCCTGTAAATTTCTATTTAGTTTCTATTATTGTTATCCTGTTAGATATGTTTTAACTGCATAGGTTATGGTGTTTGTTGTGTCCTAGCCTCGTCACTACTTCACCGAGGTTCTTGACGCTTACCAGTACATGGGATCGGTTGTATTGATACTACACTATGAGCTTTTGTGCAGATCCCAGTACTGGATCCTACAGACCGTAGTTCGAGGTTGCTGCCTTCAGTCCAGTGGAGACCCGAGGTAGTCCTGCAGGCGTCCCCTTCTATCCTGCTTCTTTTCTGTTTTATCTATTTCTAAGACAGGTTTGTATTTTTTTGTTCAAACCACTATTTATAGTATTCGTAGAGAGTCCGTAAAATTATGACACCAGCTCTGGATGAAGTTTTATTATGGATTTCATATTATTATTTAGTTAAACTGTTAGATTCTGTTCTTCCATGATTTGATTTCCGCTGATTTTCTTATATTAACTTGTAATTATTAAAAGATAAAGTAAAAAGGTAAAATAATCATGTAATGTTGGCTTGCTTAGCATGTTCAATATTAGGAGCCATCATGGTCCCGACGGTGGAAAATTCAGATCGTGACACCATTTTTCTCTCTAGGGTTTGATTTCGACATTGATTCAGAGCCCCATCCCACTGACAATGAAAATTTCGCGAGATAATGGAGATGAATCAGTAGAAAATCGTGGTTGTATTCATGGTGAAAGACTGACGTTGAGAGAGAAAGAGAGAGGGTGACGAAAAATCTGAAAGAATGAGAGAGAAAAATAATACAAAGCATATTTTATGACTTAAGGGTAGGAGGTAACCATAAATAGATATTTGGCTATAAAAATCAAAAAGTAGCTATGGAATATAATTTTTTTTAAAGGATATTTAAAATAAATAAGGTATCAACCTTTGGTATAGGAGGCAAAAAAAATCAGAATTACAATGCTGCTCCAAGTGAATTGAAAATATCGATATCTTACTTAAATGTTTGTCTAAGAGTAATTAGAGTTTAGTTTTCAATGAAGAACAAATATATGAAAAGAACAAGTTGAAACTAGGCATGCACTAATTACCATAATAAAATAAACACGAGATAAATTTACTTATATCGATTTGATTCGTCTTTTCTTAAATAGTGGAATAACATTTAGTTTTAATAAAAAAATAGTATATTAATTGAGATCAATTAAATCTTAATATCATAGGTGAGAGTGAAAGGAATAAATGCAAAAGAAGAATGAGGATGAATAGGAGAGAGAAGAGTTATAATCGAATGGTAGCGCGTGTAGATAGACTGCAAGGCTAACCATACATTTTTGACATGTTCAAATACCAAAAGCTTCTTCTCATTCTTATAGTAAAATTCCACAACAAGAAATAAGTTCTTATAGATCAATTTGTAAATTATTCACGTATATCCACAAAAGTCTTTCTTACCCGCTTTGTTCATATAAATAATTTAAAATATTATAATGATAATCAAACATACATAGTATAAATATATTAAAATATTATAATTAATATTGTTCGCTATTAGTTGTGTACATATCTTTTACTTTATTTTTTTTTGTTTTCTATTTTTTATTTCTCTTTTTTTAGCCGGGGCTTTAGGTGTGAAATACGTACCTAGAAACCACTAAAATAATAAAAGGAGTATTACGTAAAGGAGGAAATTCAAAATAATAAGTGTAAAATATTACTCCCTCCGGTCCAAAATAAGTGATTTTTTGACATTTTTCTTATGGTCCAAAAAAGTAATTTTTTCAAATTTCAAGAATGAATTAATTATTTTTTTCCTACATTGTCCTTGAAGTAAATATTATTGGAATATGTATTAGGAGTGTTTAGTGAGATACTAAAGGTTAATTAATTAATGCTAAAAAGTAAATTTCTTAATTTGCACGAAAACATAAAAAAAAACACTTAATAATTATTTAAAGTTAAGGGCTAGTTTGATTTTTAATGCAATGTTGAAGCGAAAAAGCATTTTGTACTTCACTCTCTCTACTCATAAACTGTAGTATTGTTACGCAAAATTAGGGCACACCGAGATAGAGCAGAGCGACAATTGAAGATGACGATAATTCCTCTTCTGCGTTACTCTTCCAATGGTATTTCGAGCCCGTTTGGCTTAGCTGATTTAGAGTAACTGATAAGCATATGTGCTGAAAAATACTTTTAACTGCTGAAGCTGATTTAAAAAATAAGCAGTTACGTGTTTGGATAAAAGTGCTGAAATTAATAATAAGCAGCTAAAAAATTGGTTATATAAAGAGTTTTGTTTAAAAAGAAGTATTTTAGAGATAGAATAGTAAATATTTTGGTCAAACCTAAAGTGCTTATAAGCTGAAATTTGATAAGTTGGGGGAGACCAACTTATGGCTTTTGGCTTATTTTTGGCTTATAAGCACTAACTTATAAGCACTTTTAATTTTACCAAATGCGTAGATAAGCCAAAAAGTGCTTATAAGCCAGTTTGACCAGCTTATAAGCTTAGCCAAACACCCTCTTCCTTTGCTCTTTCCCATTCTGCTTCGGCATTTACTATCAGAGATTATTCATCTCATACCATTATTGAGAATGTCAAGTGTTTAGATGATGCTGTGAGTCTATTCCGTCGAATGGTCAGAACTCAGCCCCTTCCTTCTGTTTTTAGCTTCTCTAAATTATTATAGACTATGGTAAATATGAAGCATTACTCTTCTGTTCTTTCCCTATTTCGAGAAATGCGGAAATTAGGCATCCCAATTAATGATTTCATCTTGAATATAGTGATTCACAATTATTGCCTAATGCATTGTTCTGACTGCGGATTTTCAGTATTAGCCATTTACTTGAAGAATGGCATTCCATTTGATGTTATCACATTTAACACCTTACTAAGGGGACTCTTTGCTGAAAATAAAATCAAAGATGTTATTAACTTGTTCAAAAAGTCGGTGAGAGAGAATATTTGTAGCCTGATGAAGTCATGTATTTGACAGTCATGAATGGGCTTAGCAAAAGGGGCCATACTAAAAAAACTTTCGATTTGCTAAGGGTAATGGAACAAGGAAGCATCAAGCCAGACACAAGTTATAGATGCTCTTTGCAAGGATAGAATGTTGGATGCTGCAATTAGCCTTTTCGAAGAGATGAAACAAAAAGGCATTCCTCTGGATGTTATCACATATAGTTCATTGATTGATGGTCTTTGTAAATTTGGTCAGTGGGAGAAGGTTAGGACTTTGTTCTTCGAAATGGTAAATTTTAATATTTATCCAAATGTGCACACCTTGACTATAGTGACAGATGGAGCTTGCAAAGAAGGGAAAGTTGAAGATGCTGAGAAGCTAATGAGGCACATGAATGGAAAAGGTGTGGAGTCTAATGTGGTCACCTACAATGTGATAATTGATGGATATTGCTTGCACGGTCAAATGGATGGAACAAGGAGTCTTTTTGATTCCATGATTAATAAGAGCATTAAGCCTACCATTATTAGCTATAACATTTTAATAAATGGATATTGTAAGAAAAAGAAATTGGATGAGGCCATGCATTTGTTTCATGAAATTTCTCGAAACAGATTGGAACCTCGCCTTTTACCTACAATACTATCTTGCGAGGTCTATCTGAAGTTGGAAGAATTGATTTTGTGCAAAAATTCTTTGCTGAAATGCTATCCACGGGGCTCGAGCCTGATTTATGCACTAATAGCATTTTGCTCCGTGGTTATTTTCGGAATGGACTTGTTGAGAAAGCTATGTTGCTATTTCATGAGTTGGAAAGAAAGAGAGAAGATGCTGATATTAAGTTTTACAATATTGTAATAGACGGATTGTGCAAAACTGGCCAGCGTGACAGAGCTCATGCTATTTTTGAGAAGCTTTCTTTAATTCGATTGTTTCCCGATGTCATAACATACAATATAATAATAAATGGATTTTGTCTAGAAGGGTTGTTAGAAGAAGCTAAAGATATGCTAAGAAAAATGGAGGAGAATGATTGTTCGCCGGATGATGCCACTTATAATATTATTGTGCAAGGATTTCTCAAGTTCAGCAAAGTTACCAAAATGATATCCTTTTTGGAGGAAATGAATGAAAGGGGCTTCTCATTTGATGTAAGTACAGCAGAGTTACTAATAGATATTGTGGCGAAGCATCCTTCTTTGCTTGGCATGATACCACAATTTCACTTGGGAAATAAGAAGTGATTTATTTCACTTGATTTATTCGGGTATACTTTTCACTTAGATGCAATTTCCTTTTACCTCTAGAAAGTAATCACATCAATGGAATTGTGGAAGTTGACTTAATGACAGTTAGAACATTGCTTAAGCTTTCCAAGCAAGCTTTTTGAGCAGGTAGATCAGTTCTAATAATTTGATTGTTATGTCATTCTACTTTATCTTGGAAATCATATTTTATTGCACTATTAATATGAGCAATGATGTGAGTTTCCTTATATAAGTCTAGGAATAGCATTTTCAGTGCTATTTAGTAGTCTTCAGTTATTATCATTTTTCATCATTTTGAGAATCAATAACAGCTTCCTGTCAGTTGAGAAGCTTCTTTCTGTGCTGGTATAATTTCTACTCCAGGAAATAATGCTCTTCTCTAGCGTTAGAGCTAAGAAAAGTTCGAGTAGAATACAAGGCTTACAAGTTAGCTATATACTAGGGCAGTCATTCCTTTTATGTTGTTATGCCTTGTGTCTGCATATTAATTGTTTTTTCTCTAACTATTGAAGGATCTCGGGGGAAGGATATTTCAAGTATATTACAGAGGAAATAAGCAAAGTAGTCAAACTCCAGGAAGAGCTAGACTTTGTTATGCTTATGCCTAAGAAGCTTTGACAACCAATGGATGGGTTCAATCTTATGTATTCCACCGTGTTAACCATCCAATTATCTATGGTGATGTCAGTCAGAAAAATCAATGACTGCGTCCCAGTTATTCACTGGCACCAAGTACGAGCAAGCACTGAGGTTTGAATTTTAAGCTTAAACGCATTTCTTTCCCTCATTCAGTGTCTCACACATCTAAGTCTATTGGTGTTTTGTTGCTATTTAGATTTGAGACTTGCTATCAAATCGCTTTGGCTATTAAGGATGAGGTTGAAGATCTTGAGAAGGCTGGCATTGTCATTCAAGTTGATGGATCTGCTTTAAGGGAGGCGTTGCCTCTTAGAAAGTTCGAGGAAGCTTTCTACTTGAACTGGGCTGTGGATTCATTAAGGATAACCAACTTCAATGTTCAAGACACTACCCAGATCGATATCCAGTCTAGTCCTCATTCTGCTAGTCAAATGATTATTATTATATCTTTCAAAGTCTGTTGTGCTCGTCCTTTCCGCTGCCCAAGAGGTTCCTATAAATACATTGACTGTTTGATAATCCCCATCTTCGTAGCATCTTCAAATTCACGAGTCCAAACCCATCTTATTTTACACTCTTCCATCTTGCTTTATGAGAGGGAATTTCGCCACTGCAATGGCCAGGACTTCTAGAACGGTTCCCTGGCGTAATGAAGCTACGTCTTCATCTTGGTCGTCTAAGGAGAAACCCAAAACGGTGCCCACCTTGGAACAGTGTATTCCCTCCAAGCTTGATATGTCAAAATATTTTACCGTCGATACCACTTCATCCATGTCGGGTCGATGTGAACATGTGTCCCGATACATTATTGTCGTGACCAACAACGAAACAGTAAAGACAGACTGCCGATGGGGCGAGGCAGTGAAGGTGGAAATTCCCGGCCCCGATGAAAATATAACGGACCACAAGGCCGACTTCCTTTATGTGTATACCTACCCGTTCACATGGGTCCCGCTTAGTCCTCTGAATCTTCTCCCCCGGAAATAGATCCGGTTATCCTTGATTTTTGCGACAAGTATCAAGTGACGCTTGGACAGATCTATCCCACTGTCTAGAGGATAGTATTGATGCTTCTTAATTTCACCAAAAGGGTTGCGGGTGAGGTTTTTACCCTCAACCATTTGATCAGGTTGTACATCCTACAATTTTATCGAGGCTTGATCAGGCTCCATCATCGATCCAAAAAATCATTTTTCTCGAGCATCGACGAGGGAAAGGACCGAGGATGGATGAGCAGGTTCGTCCGGGTGAGGACTTCGGACGTCATCCCGGCCCGGAGGATGCCCTTTTCAGAGAGATGGAACATACAGCGTACGATTCTCCCTTAACCAAGTTTTGTAATTTTCTTCCCTTTCCCCGAAATGATGACTTTCTTGTCGCTTTGTGCAGCGGCAACTTGGTTCCCCGAGGTGGTTTCGAACTTTCCGGGTTGGATCAGACGGTTGGACATCGCGTTCCCGTATCATGATCAGTCTTGGACCGACCTGGCCAAGGAACGATGGGTGGCCAAGAACCATGGTAGAGCTCATTTGCTGCCTATGCCTTAGATTTGCGATGTTGTGTTTCTCCCTGCTCCCCTTGTGTTGACAAACTATGGTTGTCGTGTTTGTACATGTCTTGGCAAAAATATGGAGATGAGGCTGTCCCCTGGCGATGGGACGGAGGCTTCGGAGCACGGCAAGGGCAAGAAGAGAAAAGGCAAGGTAGCTGTTGTACCTGTCGTCCTTCCTACGGCAAAGAAACGTAGGTCACTCGAGCATCGAGCCGCTGCTGGGACCTCTGCTTCAACTTTAGGGGCGAATTCCGACATCGAGGATGAGGATGACGATGAATGCCAGTTAGCATGGAGGATGAGGTCGAATGCGAGAGTGATGGATTTTCAATGTCTTAGCCTTACGCGTCTTATGTTTTGATGATCTAACAAACTTATAGTGAAGAACCAGATAGAGAACCTTTCCCACAGGCTATACATCTCATGTGAACTGGTCAAAGTCTGAAAATTAGCAAATGGATGAATGACCACAGGGAGGAACACAACAGGGACCTGATGACCTGGTCCCTTAGAGTTCTCCGACACAAGCAAGTCAGTGACTGTACACAATCAATATAAAGAGGACTGGCTGACTGCTTGTCCTTAACTTTTGAACTTGTAACTGTAAGTTAAGGACTGTCTGTCCTTAACTTTAGAACTTGTGTCCTTAACTATTGAACTTAACTTTAGGACTTCAAGACTACATTACCTTAACTTTTGAACTTGAAACTCTAAGTTCAGGACCATGTCCTTAACTTTTAAATTCAACTTTAGAACTTTAGGATTACATGTCCTTAACTTCTGGGAAGGAATTGCTTTTCCAGTTTACTCATCACTCTTTTTCTTATTTTCACGTCATATCTTAATCTTTTTTTAAAATCTGGAACCTCTCCCCATTCTCTTTTTGCTTTTGTAATCGTTCCCTTCTGTTCTTCATGCTTGTTCAGCTTATCAACAAGAACTATAGCCAAAGGCATTTAACATTCAGTAGCATTAATAGAAGTTCATACCATTTGGTGTTCTCGTTGACCTTCCTTACCAATGGGTGAAGGTGAGGTTCCGAATACACGATTGCGCACCTTAGATGCGGAAATGAAACATTATAAATACACTGCATTTCCGTTTGGGAAAGGAGATAGAAGAAAGGGTAACACAACCTTTTCATATTAATTTTAATAGACTAGTGGCTGCTATTCCTAAGCATTAAAAATGCTGGATAAAAAGTAAATACCAGCTTAAACAGTGACTACCCCACGCCATTTCAACATTATTCTAGTCTAGTGTAACTTTACTTCTAACTTTGGGCATACTGTGCTTGCATATAATTTTGGATTAGAAATCCAATAAAATAGCTGTTCAACCGTGGGATTATTGTTATGGTCTTATTAATCTATGTGTTGTGTCTCCCTCCTTTGTTTCTTTTCGCTTTTGGCGAATGCATTCTAGTTGTTGTAAATGTCTTGTCATGTTTAGGGCTCTTATGTTTAGAGAATTATTTATGCGATTTCCGCTGGAGTTACTAATGCTTTTTTGTTTTTCTTTTTATTTTTCTTTTTGTTTTTCCTTTCCTTCCCTGAGCCGAGGGTCGATTGGAAACAACCTCTCTGCCCTTTCGGGTAGGGGTAGGGCTTGTCTACATATTACCCTCCCCAGACCCCACTTTGTGGGACTATACTGGGTAGTTGTTGTTGTTGTTGTTGTTTAGTTGGCTAATGGCATGCCAGGGTTTTCTTCTTCTTGCTGATGGATTTCCTTTTTATAATGTACTGCCTTTTTTTCCATTGTTTTTCGAGTTTAATGAGCGCTTATGATTTGATTTAAAATCTCAAAACTTCATTGTTGCTCCTTAGAAAATAAAGAAGTCAAATATGGTATTCTTAATTTGGTGTTATTTGACTAAATTGGTGATTGAGATTGTTGTATTGGTGTTTGGAGGCTTTGTTTGAGATAAGATCATTTGGAGCAGATTTGAGATAGTCTGATCGAAATTAGAATTGCAAATACTAAGAATACCTTGTTGATTAACATAGACAAATCATGCCAATCTTGGAGGATTTGTGAAAAAATTTAACAAGAAAGGTCAGTTAGCACAAAGTCATGCTAATCCGATAAGATACGTGAGCATATTAACAACAACAAAGTTAGCACAAAGTCATGCTAATCCGATAAGATGTTGAGTTGGGTATTGAGTTGTCCTACATCGGAGGGATTTGAGGCCCTTGGTCTCCTTATATGGCTTGGGCAATCCTCACCTTACAAGCTAGCTTTTGGGGTTGAGTTAGGCCCAATATATATTCTTATCATAAGATTTGTGAGCATATTAACAACAACAAATGCCAATCCAGTAGAATTTAACAAGATAGTTAGAATAAATATTGTACAAAGTCTCGCCAAAGTCTTGCCAAGTCTTACCAATTTATCATGACCTAAATTTTAGACTAAAATTTTCTCATAAAACTTAAAAAGGTTAATATTGCACGAATTCCTAAAACATATCCTATTTGTCGAAATCTCCCAAAGAAAACATAGCCTGTTTGGCCAAGCATCTCAGCGGCTAGAAGCATTTTTCCCCTAAAAAAGGTACTTTTTTCAAGATTTGAAATATTTGGCTAACAATCCGAAGCACTTTTGAACATAAACAAAAATTTAATTTTTAAAAACAAAAATATTCTTACCATAGATTTATATTTAACAAACTATCATTGTTAATTAGTCTGATTTATCTTTAGTTATAAATAAAATACTTTTCTTATATTCCTATTTGGTTCCAACCGTCTCTTTCCTCATCCTTTTTTTTTTGGGATTAAAAACTTTATTATTTTTTTTTAGTAACTTAAAATACACATTTCACTAAAGGCTTTCATAATGAATATTTAAAATCATTTTTTTTTTTGGGTTAAAAATTCATTTCTCACTATAAAAGATTTTAATTGTAGAATGAATCTTGTCCCTTTTCATAATTTAATACTTAAGCATTTTTTTTTAGAGATTGGCCAAAAATAATTTGCTTATCCAATACTAAAAAATTTAGCATTTCAACTGGGTTTAGTAGTTGTAACACAAAAGAAAAGTATTTTTAGTGCAAAAACTAGGCACAGAAAGAGAGAGCAACACTCTCACTATTCAAATCCAAATTGTCGAAAGAAGTTGAAGAGATTCTTCAATGGCGAGAATTTCTCTGCTGCGTTACTCTTGCAATGGTTTCTCATGCTTTGCTATTTCACGTTCTAGTTCGGCAATTACAATCAGAGATTATTCTTCGTCTCAGAGCAACACATCTATTTCTTCGGCAAAGGATAAATTTGAGAACGTCAAGTTCTTAGATGATGCTGTCACTCTTTTCCGTCGAATGGTCAGAACTCAGTCTCTTCCCTCTGTGAAATTATTGAAGACTATGGTAGATATGAAGCATTACTCTGCTGTTGTTTCCCTTTTTCGACAAATGCTGAAATTAGGCATCCCAATTAGTGATTTCATCTTGAATATAGCCATTAACAGTTATCGCCTAATACATTTTTTTGATTGCGGAATTTCAGTATTGGCCATTTACTTGAAGAGTGGCATTCCATTTGATGTTATTACCTTTAGCACCTTACTAAGGGGATTCTTTGCAGAAAATAAGATAAAAGATGCGGTTAACTTGTTCAAAAAGTTGGTGAGAGAGAATATTTGTGTGCCTAATGAAGTCATGTATTTGACAGTCATGAATGGGCTCAGCAAAATGGGCCATACTCAAAAAACTTTTGATTTGCTTAGGGTAATGGAACAAGGAAGCATTAAGCCGGATACACCTATCTACAACATTGTTATACATGCCCTATGCAAAGATAGAATGATAGATGCTGCTTTTAGCCTTTTGAACGAGATGAAACAAAACGGCATTCCTCCGGACATTGTCACATATAATTCATTGATTGATGGTTTTTGTAAGTTTAGTATGTGGGAAAAGGTTAAGACTTTGTTATGTGAAATGTTAAATGTTAATATTTATCCAAATGTGCATACCTTGACCATTGTGACTGATGGACTATGCAAAGAAGGGAAAGTTGAAGATGCTGAGGAGGTAATGAGACACATGATTGGAAAAGGTGTAGAGCCAAATGTGGTCAGCTACAATGTGATAATCGATGGATATTGCTTATGTGGCCAAATGGATAGAGCAAGGAGACTTTTCGAATTCGATGATAGATAAGAGCATTAAGCCTGGCATTATTAGCTATAACACATTAATTAATGGATATTGTAAGAAAAAGAAATTGGATGAGGCCATGCATTTGTTTCATGAAATTTCTCGAAACGGATTGGAACCTGACATTGTTACCTACACTACTATCTTGCAAGGTCTACTTGAAGTTGGAAGAATTGACTTTGTGCAAAAATTCTTTGCTGAGATGCTATCCACGGGGCTCGAGCCTGATTTATGCACTAATCGCATTTTGCTCCGTGGTTATTTTCAGAATGGACTTGTTGAGAAAGCTATGTTGCTATTTCATGAGTTGGAAAGAAAGAGAGAAGACACTGATATTGAATTTTACAATGTTGTAACAGACGGATTGTGCAAAACTGGCCAGCTCGACAGAGCTCACGCTATTTTTGAGAAGCTTTCTTTAATTGGATTGTTTCCTGATGTGATAACATACAATATAATAATAAATGGATTTTGTCTAGAAGGGTTGTTAGATGAAGCTAAAGATATGCTAAGAAAAATGGAGGAGAATGGTTGTTCGCCGGATGATGCCACTTATAATATTATTGTGCAAGGATTTCTCAAGTTTAGCAAAGTTACTGAAGTGATAACCTTTTTGGAGGAAATGAATGAAAGGGGCTTCTCATTTGATGCAAGTACAGTAGAGTTACTAATAGATGTTATAGCGAAGCATCCTTCTTTGCTTGACATGATACCACAATTTCACTTGGGAAATAAGAAGTGATTTATTTCACTTGATTTATTCAGGTATACTTTTCACCTAGATGCAATTTCCTTTTACCTCTAGAAAGTACAATGGAATTGTGGAAGCTGACATAATGACAGTTAGAACATTGCTCAAGCTGTCCAAGCAAGCTTTTTGAGCAGGTAGATCAGTTCTAATAATTTGATTGTTATGCCATTCTACTTTATCTTGGAAATCATGTTTTATTGCACTATTAATATGAGAAATGATGTGAGTTTCCTTATATATACACGTTATAAGTCTAGGAATAGCATTTTCAGTGCTATTTAGTAGTCTTCAGTTATTATCATTTTTCATCATTTTGAGAATCAATAACAACTTCCTGTTCGATGAGAAGCTTCTTTCTGTGCTGGTATAATTTCTACTCCAGGAAATAATGCTCTTCTCTAGCATTAGATCTAAGAAAAGTTCGCTAGAATACAAGGCTTACAAGTTCGCTATCTACTAGTGTAGTTATTCCTTTTAATGTTGTTATGCTTTATGTCTGCATATTAATTGTTTTTTCTCTGACTATTGAAGGATCTCGGGGGAAGGACATGTCAAGTATATTACAGAGGAAATCAGCAAAGTAGTCAAACTCCAGGAAGAGCTAGACTTTGTTATGCTTATTCCTAAGAAGCTTTTACAACCAATGGATGGGTTCAATCTTAAAACCAATGGATGGGTTCAATCTTATGGATCCCCCCGTGTTAAGCCTCCAATTATCTATGGTGATGTCAGTTAGAAAAACCAATGACTGCGACCCTGTATTCACTGGTACAAAGCATGAGCAAGCACTGAGGTTTGAATTTTTAAGCTTAAAACGCTTTTCTTTCCCTCGTTTAGTGTCTCACACATCTAAGTCAACTGGTGTTTTGTTGCTATTTAGATTTGGGACTTGGTATCAAATTGCTTTGGCTATTAGGGATGAGGTTTAAGATCTTGAGAATGCTGGCATTGTCATTCAAGTTGACGGAGCTGCTTTAATGGAGGCGTTGCCTCTTAGAAAGTCCGAGGAAGCTTTCTACTTGAACTGGGCTGTGGATTCATTAAGGATAACCAACTTCAGTGTTCAAGACACTACCCAGATCCATATCCAGTCTAGTCCTCATTCTGCTAGTAGTAAAGCTAAGAGTTGCATAGAACCAGAAGGTGTTTTATGTTATTGGGGAAATATTTCTTTTAAGGTAGTGTTTTTCTTCTTTGTCCCAGGGTTTTGGTTTGGTTGTAAAGCACAACGCGTGATGTTAGCCGTACATCATGAGTTCGAATCTTACTACTGACAATAGTTTGGTATTTAAGTGAAGATGGGCAGAGGGCTGGGTCAGTATCCACTGAATTTCAACCGCTAGCTGGCCCTCGGAGATTTTCTCGATTATAAAAAACTACTTTTTTCTTGTTTTACGTGTTTCTAATCATCACTGCCATTTTTTGTGACAGATTCACACCCACATGTGCTATTCAAACTTCATTGACATCATCCATTCCATTAGGCATTTTTATATTTTATTTTCTGAAACATTGAAGTGTTGTTTTGGTAGTTAAGTGGCTGTTAATATGATCTTCTAGGTAGTTCTTTGTTTATTACCCTATTCCTTTTATTCTGTTTAGTTGTGATTGCTGTGAAAAAATGACTTCCATTTGTTGGTCTCTCTCTCTCTCTCTCTCTCTCTCTCTCTCTCATGTGGAGAAACACTTTAGCTGTTCCATATCCAATCTTGCTACGATTGAGCAGATTTTTGGACGCTTGTACTGGAGAATATTGCTTAATGTGCTATCGCATAGTTTTTGGATTAGAAATCCAATGAAAAATATTCAACAGCTTTTGCTGGCTCTTCAGCAGGGGTATTATCAGCATTATCCTGCAATCTTCTGTCTTTTAGGCTTTAGCAGGGCAATTCCTTATCTCTTTGCGCTGCTGAAGTTATAAGTTTTGGCCGTTTAACATGTATTGCATACATCATGTTGGTGGGAGGAGGTAGGAAACAAATAATCAACAACAATGCCTCAATTTCAAGCAAGTTGGAGTCGGCGATACGACTTCTTACTCCATGTCGCTTAGGAGTGATAAAAGAACAACACCTCGAAGATTAAGGTGAAGAGGGTCAGAGTGTTCTTGAACCAGTTCAGCTTTGATGTTGGCACAAAATCTTCATATAATTGAGTTGTAGTAGAAGCTACAACTTCCTTTGAATTCATTTTCTGTCTTTTCTTTTCTTTCCTTTTTGATAATATGTAATCTTCCTTTTATCCTTTGTTCTTTGTTCTTGTTGATGGAAAGGATGTTGTTGTTGTTATCATCTTTTTAAACAAATATTTGAACGCAAAAGCTGGGCAATAAACGAATGCCTGCTGTAAAAAGTGCACAAAAAGGAAGCTGTTGGAAGGAATCAACTTGGATTTTTATTGCCATCATTTAACTTCTTGGCCCTACAAGATTACCAGCAGCAACTCTAACACAACCGATCCGTATTGCACTTATACCAACCATAAGGAGGGCAGGTCCATTGCACCTTAGTATATTTAATCCTTGGAATATACGCTTCAAGGTGTTTGCACAATTCATGCCAACTCCCAAGTGACATTAAGCATTTGACCACTAGTAACTTATATCAGGAGATAGGAAAAAAGTCCTTAGTCATTCCGCGCACGAAAAACCGCTTAGCAAACTCTAGCGCACCAACTGATGATACTAACTATTTCTCTAACAAAAATGAAATATTCAGTGACGAAATTAGCTCGTGATAATGCTCAGCCACTTGTCCCTTTCTCCATAGAGACCTCGTGGCATACAACCGAAACGACTCCCGCTAGATAGCGCCCCTTCTCTCGTTTTACAACCTCGTGGACAAACGAAAGAAGGGAAGTCATAAAACGGGACAGTAAAGGCTCGCGAAGTAGACAACAAGCAAGAGTTTCTCAGCCCCCCAACCTTTCCAGACACAACCACAAACTCGTGAGGAGCTTCTTGCTGCTTATTGAGAAGGCAATGTTGATTATTTAGTTTATTTTTCACCTTGCTTTGTAACATTATTAGATGCTCCATGACCACTGCGCTTTAGGATGTGGTATACAAACTTATATTTATTTATTATATGTGTACTCGTTAGGTTACGCTTATTAAAGTGAGTGCTGATTTACTTAGTAGGTAAAAGTCTGCTAAGTGCCGAGCATGATCTCTCAAGTCTTCGCATGCTCACCTGAATCAAAAGAAATAAATGGACGACATAAAAGGAATGATAAAGATAACATTTGTTTAGTGGAACTTCACTTGGAAAATTGAACAAAAGAAAAAAGTATAATAAACTGACCTACTCATGAATTGCACTTGTTAGGCGTATTCTAATGGTACAACTTATGCAAAGAACATATTAACCATCTCAATAAATACATGAAATGTATTTTTACATATACTTTCGGTCCAAATACTAGGGGTGGGCATAGTTTGGGCAAACCCGAAATCCTAATTTTTTAAATTTTTGGTTTGGATTTTTGGATTACGGATTGGATTTTGGATTTAATTTTTAAATTTTTTGGATTTCGGGTTGGATGTTGGATTTGGTACTTTGGATTTTTGGATATCCGAAAATCCAAAATTTTTATACTTTATATTTAGTCCATTATCTATATGCCAATAATAATAAGTTAAATACCCTAGCCATTAGATATTATTTCATATATGCAATATTAATTACTAAGTTATTAAGCCTCAGGGGTTGGCCTGATGACAATTGACTTGAGCCTTGGGTTTTGCTCCCTTTCAAGGTCTCAAGTTCGAAACCCACTAGGTGCAAATAATTTCTAAGGGCCATCAGACTGGGTAAAACTTGAATTAACCGTGGTGCACTTGCGGGAAACTCCTTGCCGAGGGCCTGTGCACCCCTGAGATTAGTCGGGCTCGAAGAGACTCGGACATCCGGTGCAAATAAAAAAAATAAAAAATTACTAAGTTATTGTCAGAATACTTTCTATTTGGACATGGTTTTACTATTACTATTTCTTATCGGCCACATTAATGTCTTTGTTGCATTTTCTTGATAGTAATTTCATTACTTGAATACTTTATTTGGATGATTGCCGTGAGAATGAGTAACTTTTCAGGCAATTTAATATGTACACTTCATTTGGATATTCATTATTGTAAAAAGAAGAAACATGTCAACTTATAAGCTCAAAACCGAAAATCCAAAATATCCAACCCGATTAATCCGAAACCGAACTTAAAAAATCTTATCCAATCCGATCTTATTTGGATTGGATTTGGATTGTTATTTCTTCAATCCGAAAACCGAAAATTCAAACCGAAATTTTATATTTAATCCAAATTGCCCGAACGGCCACCCCTACCAAATACATGTACAAACCATCCAATTTGGCACCATTTTTCATTTTGACACTTTATTTCTACCTTGTTGCATTTTGCCCTCCAACTCTATTTCTTATGTTCCACTTTAACAGAAAAACTAAAATCAGTGTAAAAAATATAGCGCGTGTGTATAAACAAATATGCGGTGTAATAAATATCCAATTAAATATTGCCACCTAATTTTTTCGTCCATGTCAAACAGGTCAATACTAAAATACTTAAAACTGGTCGTATTTTTTCATCCACTTTTACTCCATCTTCATTCTCTAAGTTCCAAAGCTCATATGCCAATTTCATACCTGTCCCGTTTGATGAAATAAACCCACAAAAAATATGATCGGGTTAGATATTTTAGTATTGACCCGTTTGACATGGATGAAAACATCGAGTGGCAACATTTAATTGGGTGTTTATTACACCTTAGATTTGTATATATACATGCGCTATATTTTTTGCATTGATTTCAGCTTTTATTATAAAGTGGAAGTCTTGTATTCAGTTGTCATGAAAGGGCTTAGCAAAAGAGGTCATACTCAAAAAACTTTGGGAGTTTTATAGCTTTACCCATAAAAATCAAACTAATTACCCTTGTCTACCCATTTATTTTTCTACCCATCAAACTAATTATCATTCATACCTATTGCAATGTATGCGGGTGATTGCCTCTTCTTTCTTTCTCATTTTGTTTATGCTTTGCTTTTTTTTTTTCTCCTTTTATGTTATTTTTTATTTTCTTTTTCCACCATAATCTGATTCCTTGCTCAATTTTGGCTTTTTCCATTTT
>MDKF010500187.1:0-12706 GCA_026770625.1 Nicotiana glauca
AGTCACAACTAAGCAAGGCCGGGAACCACACTAGTGGATCTTAAGGGGTGCCTAACACCTTCCCCTCGAGATAATATCAAGCCCTTACCCGAACTCTGGTTTTGTTTCAAAATCTTCTTCTCTTCTTTTAAAGTGTCCTAATGCACTATAATCATTAGGTGGCAACTCTCCAAAATCCATAACCTAATTCTCCCCAAAAAGGGAATAGAAGAGTCATTTCATCCATAATGTCAAAACCCGCTTTCCGCCTTGGAAAACGGGGGGCGTCGACATGCATGAAGGGGGATGTTGTGCAGTTTCTGTTGTTTTTTAATGTAAGGAAAAGATTAAAAACACGAAGGGTGATGTCGTTCACATGTTTGATATGTTAATATTTCTGTTGGTTCAAGTCTGACATTTACTGAGTTTCTGTACCGTATTATCTTCAGAATTTAACATTCCTCTCAGCATGTTTCCCCATTCCCGCTATTTTTTGTTAAATTTCCATTATTGTTATTCCTTTGTATATGATTTAAATACACAGGTTCATATTATTTGTCATGTCCTAGCCTCGTCGCTACTTCGCTGAGGTTAGGCTTGGCATTTACCAGTACATGGGGTCGGTTATACTGATACTGAACTCTGCACTTTCTGTGCAGATTACGGTGCCGGACCTCGTGATTAGAGTTGGGTTGCTGCCTTCAGTCCATTAGGAGACCCAAGGTAGATCTGCTGGCGTTCGCAGACCCTGGAGTCCCCTTCCCTATATCTTAGATTTCATATTTCCTTCATTTCGAGAATAGATATATTATCTTTTAAGCCACTATTCATGGAAACTCTTAGATATTTGTGGATTGTGATACCAGATCTTTTGGATATCCATGTATTAGTATTTTAAATTGTTATAGAACTTTCGTACCTCTTAATTATTTAGTTTAAAATATTATTAATTACTGTTTTGCTTAATTATTAATGTGTTAGAACTGTATTTGTTGGATTTCCTAGTAATCCAATAGTTAGGCATCATCACGATCCCAACAGTGGGAAATTCGGGTCGTGACATGTTGGTATTAGAGCACTAGGTTGCCTAGGTCTCACAATTCATGAACAAGCTAGATAGAGTCTGACGGATCGGTACAGAGACATTTGTGTTTATACCCTGAGGCTACAGAGTTTAGGAACAACTTCACATCTATTCTTCTCTACCGTGTGATTTAATTTCTCAATGCTAATTTAACTTCTACTCTATTCTTTCGCAGATGACGAGAACACGTAGTGCTTCTCAGGTGATCAGCAGCCTGAGCCCCCAGGTGGAGTTTGCTGATGAGGTTCTGGCCAAGATCTTTCCAGCAAGTCTAGCTCAAGTTTTGGAGGGGTTCATCGCTACCCCGGTACTTCAGGATGCTTTGGTCTATCTAGTGGGCCTTATAGAGAGTCTTACTCAGGCCAACATATTTCTTATAGCACCAGTCGTCTCTCAGGCTGGGAGAGGAGCCCAGACTCCCACTACCCACACTCCGGAGCAGATGGCTCCTCAATTTCAAACTCCTGCAGCCCAGCTAGTAGGAGTAGCTCAGCCAGTTAGGATAGTTCTACCGGGTGTTGCAGCATAGACCGGTGATGGATCAGCTATGTCCTCTAATGCTTTGTGGAGGTTGGATAGGTTTACCAAGCTTTTCACCACTAACTATGGCAATACATCTTCAGAGGATCCCCAGGACTATTTGGATAGTTTTCACGAGGTTTATGAAATATGAGGATAGTGGAGACCAATGTGGTCGACTTTGCTGCTTTTCGTCTATCAGGTTCCGCTAAGAAATGGTGGAGGGATTTTTATTTCACTAGAACAGCTAGGTCGTCTGCTTTGACTTGGGACCATTTCTCTCAGCTATTTCTCGAGAAGTTCCTTCCTATCACTCAGAGAGAGGACTACTGCAGGCAGTTTGCGGATCTTTAGTAAGGTTCTATGACTGTTACTCAATACAAGACTAGGTTTGTTGATTAGGCTCGTCATGATCTTCTTACACTCACCACCGAGAGAGATAGGGTAAGGAGGTTTATTGAGGGACTCGCTCATCCTATCATATTGTAGATGGCTAAGGAGACAAGGAGCGAGATTTCTTTGTAGGATGCAGCCAATGTGGTCAGGAAAGTTGAGATGGTTTTACCTTAAGGGAGTGGTCAGGGGGTATGAAAAGAGGCCTCATCATTCTGGTAAGTTCAGTGGTAACTCATCTGGAGGCGGATATTCTTTTGGTAGAGGCCATCCTCCCAAGCCGTTTCATTGAGCACTTCAGGCTTCTCATGGTGCTTCAAGTGGTCGTGGCCGTCATATGCAGTATTCTGATAAGCTACCCTATAGTGCATCACTAGCTCCTATCAATGCACCTCCTTTCTAGAGTTTTCAGGGTGGTTAACATTAGTTTTAGGGTGAGCAGTCGAGGTCTTGTTATACTTGTGGCGATCCAAGGCACATTGCTATATTTTTCCCTAAAGCATCGAGCAGTTCTCAGTATCAGGGTTCTCGTTCCATGGATCCGACACTGGGTGTTCCACCGCCGGCTCAGCCAACTAAGTGTAGGAGTCAGGCAGGTAGAGGTGGAGGTCAGGCCGCTGGAGGTGGAGGCCAGCCAGCAGGAGATCGTCCCAGGGATGTAGTCTATTGTTTCCTAACTAGGCCTGAGGCTGAGGCATCCGATGCCATTATCATAGGTACAGTATTAGTTTGCAGTAGAGATGCTTCAGTTCTCTTTGATCTAGGGTCTACATACTCCTTTGTGTCATCTTATTTTGCTAGATATTTGGTTGTGCCTCGTGATTCCTTGAGTGCTCGTGTATATGTGTCCATACCGGTGGGTGATTCTAATATTGTAGACTATGTTTATCGCTCGTGTGTGGTTATTATTGGGGGGCTTGAGACCTGTGTAGATCTCCTACTTAACGATATAGTCGATTTTGATGTCATTTTGGGGATGGAGTGGCTGTCACCTTATCATGCCATATTGGGCTGTCACACCAAGACTGTGACCTTAGCTTTGCCGGGGTTGCCTCAATTGGAGTGGAGAGGGACTCTTGGTCATTCTACCAGTAGGGTCATTTTTTATATGAAGGCCCGACATATAGATGAGAAGGGGTGTTTGGATTATTTGGTTTATGTTCGTGATTCCAGTACGGAGGTTCCTTCCATGGATTAAGTACTATTTGTTCATGAGTTCCCAGAGGTATTTCCAGCAGACCTGTCGGGGATGCCACCCAAATGGATATTGACTTTTGCATTAATTTGGCTCCAGGCACTCAACCTATTTCTATTCCGCTATACCGTATGGCCCTGCCAAAGCTGAAAGAATTAAAGGAGAAATTGCATGCTTTGCTTGATAAGGGCTTTATTAAGCCTAGTATCTCTCCTTGGGGTGCGCCAGTGTTGTTTGTGAAGAAAAAGAATGGATCGATGAGGATGTGCATGGATTATCGATAATTGAACAAAGTCTCAATCAAGAACAAGTATCTATTTCTGAGGATTGATGACTTATTTGATCAGCTTCAGGGTTTCAAGGTGTTTTTGAATATTGATTTAAGGCCTGGCTACCATCAGTTAAGGATTAGGGCATCCGATGTCCCTAAGATAGCTTTTCGGATGCGGTACAAGCATTATGAGTTTCTAGTAATGTCATTTGGGTTGACAAACGCCCCAGCAATATTTATGGATTTGATGAACCGAGTGTTCAAGCCCTATCTGGATTCCTTTGTGATTGTATTCATTGATGATATCCTAATCTACTCCCACAGCCGAGAGGAGTATGAGCAGCATCTTCCGATCGTTCTTCAGACTCTGAGAGATAGCTAATTATATGCTAAGTTTTCAAAATGTGAGTTTTGGTTGAGTTCAGTTTCATTCTTAGGTCATGTTGTATCAGAAGAGGGTATTCAAGTGGATCCTAAGAAGATTGAGGCAGTCAAGGACTGGCCTAGGCCCATATCAGCTACAAAGATTCAGAGTTTCTTGGGTTTGGTGGGTTATTACCGTCGCTTTGTGGAGAGGTTTTCATCTATAGCAGCCTCAATGACCAGGTTGACCCAGAAGGGTGCCCCATTCCGGTAGTCGAACGAGTGTGAGGTGAGCTTTTAGAAGCTCAAGACAGCTTTAACTACGACACCGATGTTGGTATTGCCCACAGGTTCAAGGCCCTATATACTGTATTATGACACATCTCGTATTAGGCTTGGTATGGTATTAATTGCAGGGTGACAAGGTTATCGCATATGCTTTGCAATAGTTGAAGATTCACGAGAAGAATTATCTAGTTCATGATTTGGAGCTAACAGCCATTGTTCAGGCGTTGAAGATTTGGAGGCACTATCTATATGGTGTGTCGTGTGAAGTGTTCACGGATCACAAGAGCTTGCAGTATTTTTCAGGTAGAAGGAGCTAAATTTGAAGCAAAGAAGGTGGTTGGAGCTATTGAAATACTATGATATCACCATCTTCTATCATCCCGGCAAGGCCAATGTAGTGGCCGATGCTTTGAGTAGAAATTCAGCTAGTATGGGTAGCCTTGCGTATATTTCAGTCAGTGAGATATCACTGCTTTAGGTGTTCAGTCTTTGGCCAATCAATTTGTGAGGTTGGATGTTTCTGAACCCAGCCTTGTTCTAGCTTGTACAGTCACTCGGTCTTCTTTGTTTGAGTATATCGGGGAGCAGCAGTATACTGATCCTTATTTGCTTATCCTTAGGAACATAGTGTAGTACAGAGATGCCAATCAAGTTACAGTTGGAGATGATGGAGTTTTGAGGTGCAAGGTCGTGTTTGTGTGCCTAATATGGATGGGCTTCGTGAGTTGATTATAGAGGAAGCCCATAGTTTCGGGTATTCTATTCATCCGGGCGCCGCTAAGATGTATCAGGACTTGCGGTAGCATTATTGATAGAGGAGGATGATGAAGGATATTGTTGCATATGTATCTCGGTGTTTGAATTGTTAGCAAGTAAAGTACGAACATCAAAAATCTGGTGGTTTGCTTCAGAAGATTGAGATTACTGAGTCGATGCGAGCGTATCACTATGGGCTTCGTTGTTGGACTCCCATGGACTCAGAGGAAGCTCAACGCAGTGTGGGTTATTGTGGATAGGCTGACTCAGTCAACGCTTTTCATTCCTGTGGCAGTCTGCTATTCTTCAGAGCAGTTAGTAGAGAGTTATATCCGTTAATTTTTTGTCTTCATGGCGTGCCCGTGTCTATCATTTCTTGATCGAAGTATGCAGTTTACCTTGCATTTCTGGAGTGCAGTTCAGCGTGAGTTGGGTAAGTGGGTCGAGTTGAGTACATCATTTCATCCTCAGACAGATTGACGGTCCGATCATTCTATTCATTTATTGGAAGACATGCTCCACGCCGGTGTTATTGACTTTGGAGGTTCTTGGGATCAGTTCTTGCCGTTAGCGAAGTTTGCTACAACAACTACTATCAGTCGAGCATCTAGATAGCTCCCGATGAGGTATTATATGGTAGTTGGTGTCGGTTGGATGGTTTGAGCCGGGGGAGGCTAGATTATTGGGTACAGATTTAGTATATAATGCCTTGGATAAGGCTTAGATCATTCGGGATTGACTTCGTACAGATCAGTCCAAGTGAAAGAATTATGCCGACCGTAAGGGTCGTGATGTGGCATTCATGGTAGGAGAGCGTTACTTCAGGTATCGCCCGTAAAGGGCGTGATGAGATTTGGGAAGAAGAGCAAGTTAAGCCCTAGGTTCATCAGTTCTTTTAAGATTCTTGATCGAGTGGGAGAGGTGGCTTATAGACATGCGTTGCCACCAGGCTTATCAACGGTACATCCAGTGTTTCATGTGTTCATGCTTCAGAAGTATCACGATGATCCATCCCACGTATTAGATTTCAGCACTCTCCAGCTGGACAAGGATTTGACCAGCGAGGAGGAGTCGAAATCTATTTTAGACAGGCAGGTCCATCAGTTGAGATCAAAGAGTTATCCTTCGGTTCAATTGCAGTGGAGAGGTAATCCTATTGAGGCGGCTACTTGGGAGTCCGAGTCTGATATGCGGAGCAGATATCCCCATCTTTTCACTAGCTATGGTATTTTTCTATGTCCGTTTGAGGAAGAACGGTTGTTTTAGAGGTGGAGAATGTGATGATCCAAAAGGTCATCTCGTGTTTTAGAACCCAATTTGAGGTTTCGAGGTCTTCAAAACCTCATTTTCTTTCTCCTCGATTTGCGTGCGTAGTCCGGATGCGTTTCCGTAAAGCCTTTATGTGAAATTTGAGAAAAATATTGAGTTTTGCCGTTAAAATTGATTTAAGTTGACTTCAGTCAATATTTTGAGTAAATGGACCCAGATAGTAAAATATGGGACTTGAGCGTATTGGCGGAATTGAATTCTGAGGTCCTTAGCCCGAGAAATGAATTTTTGAAGAAAACTGTTAACTGAAAATATAATGGTTTTTAAAAATTGAATAATGTTAGATCTCATTGGTATCGGGTCTGTATTTTAGTTTCAAAGCCTGGTACAGGTTTAATATGGTATTTAAGTCATATATGTGAAATTTGGTGAGAAACGAGACTGATTTGACGTGGTTCGGATGTTCAGTTGTGAAAATAGAAATTTCAAGTGTTCTTAAGGATTTCATGAGTTTTGGTGTTAAATCCATAGTTTTAGATGTTATTTTGGCAATTTGATCTCATGACCACGTCCGTATGATGTTTTTAGACTTGTGTGCATATTTGATTTGGAGCCTCGAGGGTTCGGGTGAGTTTCGGATAGGCTACGGGATATTTTAAACTTATGAAATCTAGTGTGTTTGCTGCAGTCAGTGCTTCTGGTATCTCTTCTTTGCGTTCGTTTAGCCACTATCGCGAACGCGAAGAGTAAATTTCTCTGAGGCAGCAATACTTCTACGCGAACGCGACCAGGCCATCGCGAATGCGGAGCATGGGAACTAAGGGAGGTACGCGAACGCGTCAAGTCGCTCGCGAACGCGAAGGTTGGAGAGGTATACCTTCACGAATGCGAAGGTCACTAGGACTGTAGCTTTGCGAATGCGACAGACCTCTCGCGAACGCGAAGAAGGTTTGTCCAGTGTTTTAAAAACAGAATCAAACATGGAAGTCTTCCATAATTTCATATTTTCAAAACCAAGAAGGCTTAGAGGCGAATTTCAATAGACAATTTCTTCCCCAAAGTGTTGGTAAATTATTCTAAACCACTTTCTTTCAATTTCCCATTGTATTTCATCAATTTTCATCCAAAAATCTAGGGGTTTTGTGGTAGAAAATTGTGGGTTTGGATAGAATTAGGAATTTTTGTATAATTGGGATTTAGACCTCGATTTGGGATCAGATTTCAAAACTAATTATATATTTGGCCTAGTGGGTGAATGGGATTTTATCCAAGCCTCGAGTTTTGACCAAGCGGTTCCGGGGTCAGTTTTTGACTTTCTAGGGGAAATTTTGGATAAACTAAATTTATGCATTGTAGTTGATTCCTTTAGCAATAATTGATTATATCAAGTTAATTATGGATAGATACGAGTGTACTGGAGGTATAATTCAAATGAAAAGTGGTATTTGAGGCTTGAGTTTGGTCGTGGAATCGAGGTAAGTGTTGTGGCTAACCTTAGCTTGAGGGATTAGGTGTTGTTGCCTTATTTTCTATGTGTTTAGTTGTTGAGTATGACGTATAGCTGAGGTGACGAGTATCTATACATTGTTGTCGTTTCATAGCATGCGATAGAGTCTTATACTTGTGACTGTTGTATTGATTTATACGTACTATTCATGCTTTAACTGGTCAAATAACTTCTATTATGTTTTTCCCTGTTTTAGATATTGGCTGAACATTGACTCAAGTTGAGATTTATATTGTGAAGTTAAAGGAGGAAACGAGGTTGTTTATTTATGATATCCTTGCCGGGTTGTAAATATTTCTGTTTTTTGAAGCCTGACATTTACTTAGTTCCTGTATCGTATTATCTTCAGAATTTGATATTCCCCTCAGCATGTTTCCCCCTTCCCGATATTATCTGTTAAATTTCAGTTATTGTTATTCCTTTGTATATGATTTAACTACACAGGTTCATATTATTTGTCGTGTCCTAGCCTCGTCACTACTTCGTGGAGGTTAGACTCGGCACTTACGAGTACATGGGGTCGGTTGTACTGATACTGCACTCTGCACTTTCTGTGCATATTTTGGTGTCGGACCTCGTGATTAGAGTTGGATTGCTACCTTTGGTCCATCAGGAGACCCAAGGTAGATCTGCTGGTGTTCGCAGATCCTGGATTCCCCTTTCCTCTATCTTAGATTTCATGTTTTCCTTCCTTTAGAGAACAGATGTATTTTCTTTTAAACCAATATTCGTAGAAACTCTTAGACGTTTGTGGATTGTGATACCGGATCTTTTGGGTAGCCATGTATTAGTGTTTTAAACTATTATAGAATTTCCACACCTCTTAATTGTTTAGTTTAAAATATTATTAATTATTGTTTTGATTAATGATTAATGTGTTAGAACTGTATCTGTTGGCTTGCCTAGCATTCCAAATGTTAGGCGCCATCACGATCCCGACGGTGAAAAATCAGATCGTGACAACTATATGTATACGATCGAAATCAGATATGCCCGATTTCATGGGCTCGAAGGTTTGCTTCAAGGCCGAGTTCAGGATGGGTCGAGTTCGAGCCTGGTGGCAGAATGCAAGGATCGAAGTATGCAATGGATATCGAAGTCGAGTATGACCAACCCCGAGATGATGCCGTTATGGGTTTGTAACCGAATGAGCAAGATTCCTGCCACGTCCCAAAGATCATGGCGTAAATTCCGGAATAGATTTGTATGAGTTAGTACTAATCCGTACTATGCGGTTTGACAGAAGTCCCAATAAGATTTCTTACTTTAAATAGAAATGTACCTTATTTAGGATTCCCCTATTATATAAAAGAGACCCCAATCATTTGTAACGATCATCAATCATTGGCAAAAGAATATACTCTCTTACCTTGTTCCTCATTATTCATCAGAATTGTCTTTTAACTTTGTTGTTCTTACTTTACTGTTCTTGACCTATCTCGAGGTCACCTTAGCTCGAGGTCGAGAATGGCTTGCACACTGGTTTGATTTTACTTCTTTAATTTATACTTTAGATTTCTTGGTTATTAATTAGTGTTGAAATAAATTATATATTTTTAAAATCATAAATAATTTTAATTGTTACTCGTATTTTCGTGGTAAACAAGTATATTACTATAATATTAATATGTATTACTCGTACATTTGTGTATATTGCACCATAATATTTCCTTAAAGTAATTCAGAATGTGAGAAGGGTAAGGATTTTGGATTCCGGTTATGGACTTCAGGGGATCTGGATTGATTTCAGTTTATCATTGCTAACACCAAATTTTGTGCAGCGGTCGGGATACTTAGAGTGCGTGGTTTGCATGGTTAATAAAAAGCTATAAATTGTAACACCCCATAAATTCAGATTAGGCATGAATGTGTTAAATGAGTATCAATGTGACATTTTAGATATGTGAATCCTATCGGGATGAGTATGGGTGAAAATAGAATTTCAATTCTCCAACACCTTATTAACAAGGGTAAACTCTTTAAATCATTGATATTTGATCGAGACATCATTGTTGAAAAAAGAAACCTTAGAACTCGAATTCAAGAGGATTGAAATTCAAAAAATTAACGCTTATACTCCCTAATCATTTATAGCTGTGAATTGATTAGCTTTTGGGAGAATAGTAAATGGGGATATAAAGTATCATATGAACTATGTTAGGATTTTGGGCTGTTGACTTAACATTGTAGTAAACATTTGGATGATGAGAAATGGTGTTAGATACATCCATTTGAGATTGTAGAATCACCTATAAGTAAAATGAGAATTAGGTGAAGAAACCATCATTAATAAAGGATATGAGGCTTTGCACCATAAGGTATTTGATACAATGCTTAAGTGATTAAAACATGAGTATTGGTGCTAATATTGGTTCCTCTTGATATATATTTCTGTAGATTATAGTTGAAAGACACGACGAACATTGTGATGCGCTTAAAAAGGGACAGAGTTTAGGCTAACTCTCTTTACATTTGAAAATATTTATGATTCTCCCTACGTCTCATCCTTTATGACTATTAGGAATTGTAATTATGCATCAGTTCCATGAATAGTTGTAGAACTTATATTCTCTATATGACCTAGTTTAATAATTCGTTCAATATCCTATGAGTCTCAGTTATGACAAATCAGTTTGTTGTGAATACATGTCTCAGTCTACTTCTATTCAGCATTCCAGTATTATGCAACTCAATATGATTCAGTATTTTAGTATCATGTATTGCAGTATGATTCTCAGTTTCTAATTTTATTTTGAACCCATGTATTTGGGCATAAGATAGCAGTTTATGTCTTATGTATATTTTAACCTGAGGCCGCAGTGTATACTTGAGAAAATAACACTCTATCCCCTCAAAATTTTAAGGGAAAAGTTTTAAAAGTGAGCAATATTTAAGAAGTAATTATACCAACCTAGCAGGGTTACTTAATCAACAAAGATGGCAGTAAAATAATTATAAAATTAGCATAAACGTATCCGCATATCTCGCCCACTCAACCCCATTAACTATTTTCCTATTTTATCGATAAATATTCAACAAAAAGGATTAGATCCGCTTGTTGCCTTTGGCACAGTACATCACAATGGACACTTTGATTGTAATATTTGTCTAAATTTATATGTGTTATTCACTATCGCATATGTTAGCTATTTTATATGTCATGTTATATGCATTGTATAAATAGTAATATAATATGTATTTAAGTGTGAATATAAAGATATATAAATTAAAAATACATGATATATAAAATGTATAATAATGATATAATTATATAATTATATTTATAATGTGTATATAAGTGTGAATCAAAATATATAAATTAAACATACTTGTTTTAAGTTAAAATATCACATCCCACAATGTAAAAATACACTGTATATATATTAGGAAAATATATGGTATATAACATAAATTATAATATGATTTATTCAAACATAATTTCTTAGAAAAAATTTATGAATTATAATCGATATATACGTGATATATAATATTTCAATTTTATATTCTTTAATTCATCACTTTTAACAAAACTATAATGAATGACGACTTGGTACGAAAGGTAAAAGATGAACAATAAAAGACAGCTACTGGAATGTTCACATGAGAATAGTTGGAGAAGTTTTATTTTGTATCTCATACAATTAATATTATTTGTATGAGACTTATTTTTGTCTCATTAAATTGTGGACCCCAGTCTTACGCTTTTGGGTCCACAGAATTCTGGGTCCACAAAACTGTGAGACAAAAAGTTGACTCATACAACTAGTGTAAGTTGTATGAGACACAAAATAAAATTTTCTGAATAGCAGCTATTCAAATTTGTTCCATCCTTCTTTCATATGAGAATAGCTCTATTTTTCTTTCATCTTTTTTCTTCTTATTTTCCTTTTTTCTTTGTTTTCCAAAAAGATGCCTCTTGCTGTAATAATCTTGTAATATCATAAGCAACTACGATATTCTGATAGTCATACATTGTATAATTATGGTATCATTTGTATTTAAGTGTGAATCAAGATAAATATAAATTAACAATACGAAATTCTATAATTCACAAAAATCACATGTTATATATATTAAATATAATTTTGAGATATGCAACAAACAATATTAAAAAAACATTAATAACTATACAAGGAATATGTGATGACCCAAAAGGTCATCTCGTATTTTAGAACCCAATTCGGGATTCGGAGACCTTCAAAACCTCATTTTCTTTCTCCTCAATTTGCGTGCGCAGTCTGGACGCGGTTCCGGAAAGCCTTTATGTGAAAATTTGATAAAAATATTAAGCTTTGGCTTTAAAATTGATTAAAGTTGACTTTGGTCAATATTTTAAGGAGACGGACCCGGACTCATGATTTAACGGTCCCAGAGGGTCCGTAGAAATATATATGAGACTTGGGCGTACACCCGGAATTGGATTCCGAGATCCCTAGTCCGAGAAATAAATTTTTGAAGAAAATTTTTAAATTGAAAATATAATGGTTTTTATTAAATTTAATAATGCTTGATCTTGTTGGTATCAGGCTCGTATTTTAATTCCGGAGCTCGGTACAGGTTTAATATAGCATTTAAGTTATGTCTGTAAAATTTGGTAAGAAACGTAGTTTATATGACGTGATTCGGACTCTCGGTTGTGAAAATAGAAACTTCAAGTGTTCTTGAGAATTCCATTGATTTTGATGCTAAATTCATTTTTAAGATGTTATTTTGGCAATTTGATCGCACGAGCAAGTCCGTATGATATTTTTAGGCTTGTGTGCAAGTTTGGTTTTGAGCCCAAAGTGCTCGGTTGAGTTTCTGATAGGCTTTGGGGTATTTTGGACTTAGAGATTTCTACTATTTTGCTGTTGCAGGTGCACAGGTGTATCCTTCTTCGCGTTCACGAAGGATCTCTCGCGGACACGAGAAATCCTTATACGCAAACGCGAGGCATTGGTCGCGAACGTGAAGAGTTGGGGGCATTACCCTTTACGAACGCGACCGGGCTATCGCGAACGCAAAGAATGGGAACTGGGGGAGGGGAATGATACACTACGCGAACGCGGAAAGTGGCTCGCGAATGCGAAGGTCAGGGGGGAT
>MU712449.1:0-13842 GCA_026770625.1 Nicotiana glauca
CCCCAAGTCGCGGATGAAATGCCATTTTAAAACCCTTCTGCCCAGGCCGATTTTCGCTTCTGCGGTCCCGCTTGCACTTATGCGGGACCGCTTCTGCGGCCATGTGACCGCTTATGCAGTTTTCACTTAACTCCCCTGGGTGCCGCTTTTGCGACTAAAAGCCCGCTTATGCGGTTTCCACTCAACCGCTTCTGTGATGAATTGTCCGCTTATGCGGACCTGCTTTTGCGGAAGGACTTCCGCTCCTGCGAAAATGCCAGGCCCCCTCGAGGACCGCTTCTGCGACACCATAGCCGCATCTGCGGAATCGCTTATGTGGCTCCTTTTCTGCAGATGCGGAAATACCAGAAGCCAAATACACCAGACCTGCAACAAACATCCAACTTCACCGTTTAACCACCCGAAATCACACTGAGGCCCCCGGGACCTCAACCAAAAGCACAGACATGATCTAATACACTATCCAAACTTTCTCGATTCATCAAAACACTATCGTTAACATCAAAATCCTTAATTTTCATCAAATCAAAGCCTAAGTTTCTTAAAAACTTTCGAAATGCACTTTCGATCAAAAACCCGACCAAACGATGTCCGAATGTCCTGAAAACTGCAGACATATCCAAAATCACCGAACGAAGCTACTGCAACTCTCGGAATTCCATTTCGACCCTTGGATCAAAATCTCACCTATCAACCGGAATTCGCCAAAAATTCAAACTTCGCCAATTCAAGCCTAATTCTACGTCGAGCCTCCAAAATCAATTCTGATCACACTCCTAAGTCACAAATCATCCCCCGAATCTAACCAAACCACCGGAATTCACATCCGAGCCGTCTAACCACATAGTCAACTTCCGATTGACTTTTCTAAAACAAGCTTTCTTCTAAGAGGCTAAGTGCCTCATTCCCAATTAAAACCAATTCAATTCTATCCGATCAACTCAAATATCGGTATTGAAACATAAGGCAACACAATATGGGGAAACGGGGCGGTAACTCACGTGACAACGGGCCGGGTCGTCACAGTTAGACAGTTTATATATCTTAGTTCATAGTTTTAGACGCTCATGACTTAGTGACACCCTGATGTTTGGGGCTAGCTTCCGTATTTTTTATATTATATTTAGAGTTGATTTAGTTTATGAGAAATTAAAATGTTTAAAATATTTTATTAAATTTTTATAATCAAATTAGTAGTAATATTTTGGGAATAGGCTTGCCTTGTAACACGAAAGGCGCCATCACGACCAATGTTAGATTTTGGATCGTGACATTATTTGAAGAAAATATGTCGCGGATGACCCATCTTTCAATTGTCAATTCTCTCACTAACTTGCTTTAATATCAATTTTGAATGTGTTTTTGGATTTTTGTTGCATTTTATTTTTATGATGATTTGAAATTCATTAATTAATTGTAGTGTGCTTATATTTTTTAAGTTCTATCCTTCAACAATATTTAGATTTTTATGTTGTTATACGTTTTAGCTGAAACTGAAAAAGGAAGCAAGAGAACATGTGAAAGTAAAGTTATGAAATTATAAAGCTTATTTTTTTATAGTTAAACTGTTGACTTATAATTGAGAATTTCTATTAAGCAGTTTCTTTCTTTATTGAGTTAGTTATGCACGATCAACATAATCATTTTCACTAACTAAAAATTTTATTTTATAATTAGAAATAATCTTTTAACAAATCATGCTCATTGAAGATAAGATACACATACATCGTACGTACCTTAAGACTAATAGATAAAAATATCACGACATATCTCCTAAGGGCGCTTTTAATATATATCAAAAGTCAATCCTGTTGCACTTTAGACCTTTTGGCCTTAAGTGCATGAAACCATTGCTTGCACTTCAGACCTATTTGGCCTTAAGTGCATATGAAGTGCAATTTTTTCACTTAAGACTAATTTTTGTTCTAGCGATTTACAGTTACCTTCGGCGCACAATAGCACAGGACGCGATTGTCACCGGAGTTAATGGCATGTCGCCGGAAAACATTGTATGACACTGATCCGCAGAAGGAGAAGTTAATTACTCCAGAGAATGGTATTCAAAAGGAATTATCTCCGCTCACATTTGGAAATTTTCTACCGTAGAAGTTTCAATCGATCGAGGAAGGAGATGAATTAAGCAGCTCAGAGGATGAATTTCAACTAAGGGCAGTGAAAATGGAAGAGCAATTGAATTCAACGGTTAGGCAACTCCAGTATTCAGATGCTAGTGGATTCGGAAAGCTCAAGCCTACAGCAGCTGATGTTGTCCATGCAAATCGCAGCTTACAAATGGGCAAATCACTTTCATATGTGCCTCCAGTTGATAGAGAAGGTAAGAAAGTGGTTAAACTATGTGCGGATGATTTGAAAACACAAGAGGAATATTGGAAAACTGCTCTGATAGGGTATGTGATTGGGGAAAATCCGTATGAAAAGGCTATGGAGAATTATGTGCTTAGTGTGTGGAATTTTGTAATAAAGCCTAAGATCCTTATGCATGTTGAGGGGTACTATATTTTTTGATTTAATTCCATAGTGGATAGGGATCTAGTGCTGCAATCTGGACCCTACACATTTTGCAACAAGCCTATGGTGCTTAGAATCTGGGAAATTGATTTCACGTTCAACAAAGATGTGCTAAGCATAATTCCAGTGTGGGTGACGTTCCCAAGGCTGCGGGTGGGATTTTGGTCTAATGAAGCACTTAGTAAAATGGCTAGTGCTATTGGTAAGCCATTATACACTGATCGATTTACTGCACATTATGAGAAAATCTCCTATGCTAGAGTATTAGTAGAAGTGGATGCGGCTCGTATGCTCCCAGACCAAATTGAAGTGGAAACTCCTTATGGCCTAATGACTCAAGACATTGAGTATGATTGGAAGCCTAGCTTCTGCAATGAATGTCTAAGATTTGGACATGACTCAATAGATTGCTGGTATAATGTGAAAGAGGAGAAGAAGCAGGAGCAAGGGGAAGAAGCTGAAAAAGAAAACAAGGGGGCAAGGCAGAGAAAAAGGAAAAAAAGACAGGGGAAGATCATAAAACAAACTTGGGTTGTAAAGAAGAACCAAGTGAATGAAGATGATTAACCAAAAGAGAACACAATGAAAGTACTACAATGTATGAGCAAAACTGCAGAGAACACAGGAGGGAATGCAATACCTAGAGGTGATGAAAGAAAGGAAAGCATCATAGATGTTAATGTGATCATGAACACAGAAATGGAGGGACAGAGTGCAAAAGGAACATCTGAAGCTGTCTACATTTGGAAGGAGAGGAGTGGTCATCAAGCTGAGCCTAGACCACCTGACCCCTTAAAATCCAAATGATAATTGCTACATGGAACATTAGAGGGCTGAACCAAGACCTTAAGCAAAAGGAGGTGAGAGCTCTTATTGCTAAAAATAAAATAGATATCATGGGCTGTATTGAAACTAGAGTAAAAGAGCATAAGGCTAAAAAAATACAAGAGAAAATAGAAAAAGGATGGAATGTATGCTGCAATTACCAATATGCTGTGAATGGTAGAATATGGATCTTTATGAGACAATGTACAACTGCAGGTGTATCACATGTCATATCAATACATACATTGCATTGTGGAGGATGCTAGCACACAGTTTAAAACTCAATCTTAGTGTCATCTATGCTCAAAATGATGGTAATAAGAAAGAAAAGTTGTGGAATGACTTGAGACAAGCCAATATAACAGACAAGGAAAGTTGGATATTATCTGGTGATTTCAAAAATGTCCTAAGTTCTGATGATAAGATTGGATCACCAATAACAATTGCTGAAGTAAAGGGGTTCAAAGAATGATTGAAGATTTACAATTGACACCAGTGAGAGCAACAAGATGGCGTTATACATGGACTAATAAGCAAGATGATGGAAGCAGAGTTTATAGTAAGATTGATTGGGCCATGGGGAACTACCAATGGATACAACAATATGGCCATGTAGAAGCAGACTACATGAATCCCTTGGTCTCTGACCACTCCCCTATCCTTATAAATGTGGAAAGACTAAGCCTCTTCATCCTAAGCCATTCAGATTCTATGAAAATGCTATGGAACACCCTCAGTTCAGCAATGTGATAAAGAAAGTATGGGAACAAAAATATGATGGTGAGCCTATGCAAAGAGTATGGGGGAAACTGAAGGAAATGAAGGAACAATTGAGAGGCATAAATGCTTATATGGGATCCTACAAGCAGAAGCTGGAAAAAGAAAAGGAAAAATTGGAGATTGTTTAAAGCCAAATGAAAAGCAGGCCTATGGACACAGTGCTGATAGAGGAGGAAAGGCAAACATTAGAAAAAATAGAGAAATGGAGCAACATAGAGGAACAAGTGATCAGACAGAAAGCAAGAGCACTTTGGATTGAATGTGGTGATGCTAACACTAGATATTCCATGCTCAATGGAAAATCAGATCTAGCCAGAACAACATCACATCCATTTACACTGACACAGGCATGAAGATTACAGATGCAAAGCAAGTTGAAGAAGAATTTATAGAGGTGTTTCAGAATTTAATGGGGGACTGTGCCATTGAACTGCCATGTGCCAATACAGAATTTATAAAAGAGGTACCTTGTTTAACATTGGAACAACAAAGAATGCTCATTCAGCTAGTGACAAATGAAGAGATACTAAAAGCTATAAAGGACATGCCAAAGGATAAAGCACCAGGGGTTGATGGTTTTCCTGTGGAATTCTTCATAAAAAACTGGGAAATAGTGAAGGAAGATATATTTGAAGCAGTACAGAACTTCTTTAAAACTAACAGACTACCCCAGATGATCAACATAACAACCATTACTCTAGTGCCAAAAATAAAAACTCCAGCAACAGTCAAAGATTACAGACCTATAACTTGTTGTACTACTTTGTCTAAGATCATATCAAAGGTACTCACAAGAAGAATCAAAGGAGTGTTGAATGGTTTGATATATCAAGCTTAGTCTGCATTTATTGAAGGTAAAAGTATAGTGGATAACATATTGCTAAGCCATGAGTTGTTCAAAGGATATGCTAGAAAAGGAGTATCACCAAGGTGTGTGATGAAAATAGATTTGAGGAAAGCATATGATACCTTGGAGTGGAGTTTCCTGAAGCAAATTCTGATAGATATGGGATTTCCTTGCAAATTTATCACTTGGATAATGGTTTGTATTACCACGGTTTCCTACTCACTGGTACTAAATGGAGGATTGACTAAACCCTTTAAAGGGAAAAGAGGTATTAGGCAAGGGGATCCTATGTCCCCTTACTTGTTTGTTATTACAATGGAATATTTGAGCAGAGAGCTGAAGCATCTGCACAGGAATGGAGACTTCAATTTCCACCCTAAATGCAGAAAAATAAATAGTACACATGTCTGCTTTGCAGATGATTTATTGATATAATGTCGAGCTGATATGGCTTCTATCCAAATTTTGAATGAAGCATTTCAGAGATTTTCCAAAGCATATGGATTGCAAGCAAACATTAGCAAAAGTGCTATATATATGGCTGGAGTAACTCAGAGGGAGAAGGAAGACATCTTGTAGAAACTGGGATTCGCTTAAGGTAAGCTACCATTCAGATATCTAGGACTAACTCTGGACTCAAAGAAGTTGAGCATAGGATAGTACTTGCCATTGATAGAAAAAATAACAGCAAGGATTACCTGTTGGTCAGCAAAACTATTATCCTATGTGTGACGACTCGACCCATCGTCTCATGCGTTACTGCTCTATTTTTCCTGTTTTATGCTTCTTCATATTTCATTATCAGTATGTGGTGTGTTAGAGTTGATTGGATTAGTATTGGTGAAAAAAATGAGACACTTAGTCTCTTTAAGGGAAGACTAGTTTGAAAAAGTCAACCGGAAGTTGACTTGTGAGTTAGAGGGCTCAGAATGGATTTCCGATGATTCAGTTAGTTTTGGGGGATGATTTAAGGCTTGGGAGCGCAACCAGAAGTAAATTTGGAGGCTCGATGTAGAAGTTAGCATATTTTGGCGAAGTTAGTATGTTGGCGAATTCCAGTTGATGGGTGAAAATTTGATCCGAGGGTCAGAATGGAATTCCGAGAGTTGCTGTAGTTTCATTAGGTGATTTTGGATATGTGTGCAAATTTTCAGGTCATTCGGACATCGTTTGGTTGGGTTTTTTGTTGAAATTGCATTTCGGAAGTTCTTGAAGAACTTAGGCTTTGATTTGGTGAAATTTGATAATTTTGATGTTAACGATAGTGTTTTGATGGTTCGAGCAAGTTTGAATAAGGTAATAGATCATGTTTTTGTTTTTGGTTGAGGTTCGGGGGGCCTCAGGGTGAATTCGGGTGGTTAAACAGAGAGTTTTGAAGTTTGTTGCATGTTTAAGGTTGCAGGTTCTGGTATTTTTGCACCTGCGGTTTTGGGACCGCAGGTGCAGTCTCGCAGAAGCGGTCGATGGGAACGCAGAAGCGGAAATGGTGCTCAGGGCAGGTTCCGCAGAAGCGGAATCCTGGCCGCTGAAGCGGGTCTGCAGGAGCGGATACTTTGCCGCAGAAGCGGTCTTAGACATTTAAAGTTGAACCGCAGAAGCGGTGGATTGGGCGCAAAAGAGGTAACCGCGGGTGCGGTGTTCGAACCGCAGAAGCGGAAATCTGGGCAAAATAATAAGTTAAGTCTTCTTCGTGAATTTTGAAAGAGCAAACATTTTGGACTTCGGACTAAGGCGATTTTTGGGCGATTTTGAAGAGGGTTTCGAGAGTCTTCATCAGGTATGGATTCTTGGACTTAGATTATGATATTATTGTGTATAAATATGGATTAACACTGAAAACCCAAGGAATTAAAGGTTAAAAATGGAGGCTAGGGCTTGAGTTTTTGATATTCCAAATTGGGATTTTGATAGGTCATTTGAGCTCGGATTTGGGAGTTCTTGGGATGTATGGACTCGTGGAGAGACGAGGAATCCGTTAATGTGAGTTTTGTAATTTTTTGAGAAGTGGGCCCGGGTCTCGGGCTTTGCTAGTTTTGAGATTTCTGCTATTTCTCGATTGTTTTCGATTGGGTATTGTCCCTTTAGCATATTGTAATATATTCGCTCTGATTTTGGCTAGATTCGACATGCGTGGAGGCCAATTTGAGGGGAAAAGGCGTCGCGAGCGAGGAATTTCACCGGTTCGAGGTGAGTAATACTTGTAGATGATATCCTGAGGGTTTAAAACCCCGGATTTGCACATCATAGTGCTGTATTGAGGTGACTTGCATGCCGGATATGAGCGTGGGGTAGAGCACCGTGGGGATTGTGACTTGGTCCATCCTGGTTATTGATTTTACCGCGTAATTGTCTGGAATTTATTTGTTATCACTGTTGTTTGGGCTGATTGCCGTACTTGGGCTTCGTGCCAACTATTTGAACCCTTCGGGGATTATTTTCACTGTCTTCCTTACTGTTTTGACTTATTACTTGAACTCAGTCATACTATTCCTCCACTACTTTACAACTCAGCCACTTTCACTCATATTGAGTCTTAAATGATAATTTGGGCTGAGGACTACTGTTTTACTAGTGCCCCAGGGGATTGTGACGATATTCTGACTGAGTGCGGCCGAGGGCCGGATGTGAGGATACACGGAGGGATGTAAGGCCTAGGGCCTGGATGTGAGGATTATATATGGATCAGACTGCACGCCGCAGTAGTATATTATATGGATCGAACTGCACACCACAGTAGTATATTATATATGGATCGGACTGCATGCCGCAGTAGTATATTATATGGATCAGACTGCACATCGCAGTATGTATGCATTGGATCAGACTGCACGCCGCAGTGATATATAGCGCTTGCGCTGTAGGAGTCCCTCCGGAGTCTGCACACCCACAGTGAGCGCGGGTACCCATATGGATCGGGCTGCACGCCGCAGCGAGTATGGATCGGGCTGCACGCCGCAGCGATATGTGCGTCGGGCTGCGCGCCGCAACGGTTATTATATGATACTGTTTCTGAGAGGGATTTAAGATAGAGAGAGAGAGCCCGAGGGGCTGGTTCAGTTTGAGATATTGCCCAAGGAGCGAGCTTTTACGCACTCATTTTGTATACTTCTTGCCTTTTACCTATTATACTGTGGTATTTGTGCCCGAGGGGCGAATTTTCTGTGCTAATCAGCACTAACTATTTTGAAACCATTTTTGTAATTACTGAAAAGACCATTTTTGAAAGAGATTTGAACTGAGCCAAAACATTTCTAAAGGTCTCACGGTTTTACTGTTTTCTCATAGGGTTGTACTACTCTATATAGCATAATGGAGTGCCTTACATGATTTTTTGTTATTCAGTTATTATTTATTTTTATTACTCACTGAGTTGGAGTACTCACTTTACTCCCTGCACCTCGCGTGCAGTTGCAGGTATTGTTCACCCGGTAGCGGGTTATTAGCTGATTGAAGGTATTACTATTGAAGCTGAGCAGAGTGACCGACAACGTTCGCGGCACTGGATTATTTCCTTTGATTCTAAATTTTATTTTGTTTATTGTTGGCCCTGTAGTTGTATTTAAACTTCTCTAGATGCTCGTGACTTGTGACACCCCGTTCGGGCTGTGGTGGGTGGTAAATATCAGTTATTAATGCCATTAAGTCGTATAATTCCTTCATTTATGTCTGTTAAATGTTACAAAGGGGCATTGTTGTTCTGTTGGCTGGCCTTGTCCTCACAAGAGGCACCATCATGATCGGGTTCGGGAATTGGGTCGTGACACTATGCTGGGAGATGCCAACTGATAAAATCAGTGCTCTTTGGCATCCAAACATATTGGGCACAGGTGTTCATATTTCCAAAGAAAGTGTTGAAAATGATAGAGACAATATGCAGAACATACCTTTGGACTGGAAGTGTAACAGTATACAGGAAGTCTCTAATAGCTTGGGACAATATGTGTAAACCAATAGTTGCAGGGGGTCTGAATATATTAGACATCAAAGTATGGAATAAAGTTGCAGTTACAAAGCATTTGTGGGATCTCAACAGGAAAAAGGATTATTTGTGGATAAAATGGATACATAGTTTCTACCTAAAGAAGAAAGAACTGGAAACAATGAAGACTTCTAAAGTAGCAGCATGGGTCATTAGAAAGATCTTTGACGGAAGAGAGGAGATAATGCAGCAATCACAATTGAAAGGGGATTTGACTCAAAGGCCAGCTAGTGTGTGCAGAAATGGGAAGTTCAAAATTCAGCATTTGTATAAGAAAATGGTGCCAGAGTACACTAAAGTTGCATGGAGAGGAGTAATGCTACATCCAGGTGTGCATCCTATATTCAGATTCATCCTATGGCTTGCAATGCAGAGAATATTAGCAATTGTGGATAGATTGATGAAAATAGGCATCAATGTCCCAAATGAATGCACCTTCTGTAAACAAACTCAGGAAACCTTCAACCATCTATACTTTAAATGCATGATCACAAATAGAATATGGGCTAAAATGTGTAATTGGCTGGGGTACACTAGGAATATAGGAGACTGGGAATATGAACTGCAGTGGATCAATATTATAGCAAAAAGCAGGAAAGGATTGAATGGCATTACTTGCTGCATTTTTACTATGATGGTTGCAGTGATATGGAGGGAGAGAAATAGTAGTAGATTTGAGCAAAAGAGGATTGATGAGCAGCAGGTCTGCAGGGAGATAGTTGAACACATCCATGTACGAGGGAAGAAGCACAGTCGTTGGAAAGAAGCATTGGAGCAGCTGGATTTTTTTCCTTGATTGTATATACAGCATATCAGATATAGCATAGTATAGAATTTGTAATTGTTAGATGATGTATAGTGGTAGCAGTGAGTCAAAACTGCTTCTAGGATTAAATTGTATTTATTTTTGAGTATGGAAATAGAAATATAATGTTTAACTCAAAAAAAAAAGTCAATCCCTCTTTCTTAAATTTCATTATGGTCAACATATCTGTCATATAAAATGAAACTAAAGGCATAATAGTGTTCTGCATCTTGCTATCATTCATTACTGTCAACACACAGTGGTGTAGCCACGTAGAGTGAAGGGTGTACAGATTAAACATTCTCCATCATAAAATTACACAGAATATAAAGAAAAGTATACTATGTACGTAGGTCAAGATTACTTTTAATAGATATATATTAAACTTTGAATACTTTTTGAAAAATTTCTAGTCCAACAAAATATAGCGGGGATATAACTTCCGTAAGGACAGTAATTATACTATTAAAAAATTTATTATTGGTGTATACATGTAGGTGTTGGGACTTGGGAGACGCTAATGGTAATAATGGTGGCGTATTCTGCATGGGTATGTCCATTTGAGATAGCATTCATGCACTCCAACCCAAACAGAGTGATATACATCGCAGACAACGTTGTTGATCTCTTCTTTGCAATTGATATCATCTTGACTTTCTTTGTTGCCTATATTGATACTACTACTCAGCTTCTCGTACGTGACCGGAGAAGAATTGCTACAAGGTACGTGTTCTTACCCGATTAAGTAACATACACTGACAAAAATATAATAATTTTATATCGATATAATATAACACGTGATAGCAGATTAAGTAGGCGTTTGGACATGAATTCCAAAATAAATTTTCAAATTTGAAATTTCACTAAAATTTGAATTGAAGATGAAGTTGTGTTTGGTTATAATTTTTGCAACATATTTGGATGTCTTTTATGGCAAAATCATGAAATATATTTTATACCCCCATAGCTTATACTAAAAAATATCATAATCGCCCCAATTTAGTTATCATACTTGAAATAAACAATCAAACATGCTATTGTTTAACTGTTATCATATTCTACTTTACTTTAATATACAGAAGATGCAAAATAAATATCACATTTTCTAACATAGTCTGATTCCCACTGCTATTACCAATAATTGTATTTATATTCACACGCCTAGTACCAACATTGTAGTCGTCACAAGAAAAGGGTTCATCATCCGCTAAAGTAAGTACATCTGATCGTCGAGGGAAAACAAGTGACTAGTTGTAGGTTAATAATTGATGAGATCATTCATAAATTTTAAAAGTATAGGGTAAATTTGTAAAATTAAAAACTAGTGAAAATGTGTGAGCACGTGATTTTTGCCTCGCATGATTTACTCCTACAGAATTCCCAAAATTAGGAAATATTATCTGATTTTTAGGAATTAATTGCGTAAATTTCGTGTTTGTTTGCATCTTTGTGTGCATATTTAATTTATTTATTGCATAAAAAAATACAATAAAATGTTGCATTTGCATTTAGGGTCCTATTTTATATTATTTAGGTTAATTATTTAACTAATGTTACAAAAATGAAAGAAAATACTAAAAATAGTTCATTTTGCATTTTTACTTTTTAATTTTTTAATTTGTCATAATTTTTCTTTCTTTTGTTTTAGGACTTAATTAATTTTGGAGGGAAAAGTTTAGTTTATTAATTTAGTTTTTTATATTAAATCAGGTTTTTATTTTTAATTGGTATTTAACAAAAATCTAAAAATATAAAAATGAAAAGAAAAAGAGGTTTTTCCTAATAAAAAATCCAATTTGGGCCAAATCCACCAAAATACCCGTCCAAAACCACCTAACCCGGCCCAAGATTACCCCTGAACCGGTCCCGACCCCTTCCTATCCAAACGACCCCATTTTGATTAAAATCAAATCTGGACAGTCGATGTTTTGTTGATCCAACGGAGCTCAACTCGCCCACACCTTGTATATAACCATCCGAACGGACCCTACCCCCTTCAGAACCCCCCACGTCTCATCTCTCTCACTCGTCTCCCTCAGAGACTTGAACCCTAACAGTCGCCCTTGCACGCCCACCGCCTGAGGGTGGCGGCACCGTCTCCAATCTCCCTGAGATTAACACCCCACACTCTCCTCGTCCACCTCTACATCCCAAATCCTCAAACGCTTTTCCTCAAATCTACCCAGATCTCGTCGAATTTTGGATCAAAACACGAAACCCTAGCGACGCCACGATGTTCTCCGGTGGCGGCACCACCTCTGTTCAACCCCAAATTTCCCTAGTCTCTACTTCTTTTCCCTCAAATCAGACCTAAGCTCTTTGAATCTTAATTTGAAGGTCTGAGCCCTAATTCCCAAAAGGTCTCAAGTTCAATGCTGCTTGAAGATTTGGGTCAATTTCGGTTTTATTCGTGTGTTCTTATTAAGAATACACGATTAATATCGTAATAGGCCAGAAAATCCAAAGAAGTTGAAATTTCGATCCCTTCCTTCATGCGTTGAAGTCTCTGTAGGTATTTTTTTTCTTTTGTTAGTTTTTCTTTCTTCTTTACTTTTTCTTTTATTTTTTTACCTTACGTTATCATCTGCTTCTCCCCCTTTCTTTTGGACTCTTTTGCTTTCCCAGTTTCAGAGTGTCCTTTACATGCATTGTAATTTTAAGAAAACCTTTTTCTCTAATTCAGTATGTTAATTAGGTTAGTTGCAAGTCATTAATTCTAGTTCATTAGTTCGATTTTGAAATTATTTAAATTATTCTGCTTTGTTTATCCTCGGTTAGTCTATTTGTACTTGGGTTGGGGGTTCATACTTTTAGGCTCAGGCTGATGATTTAGGCTGGCCTTCTAAATGGGTCAGCTGATGGTCGACTTGACCTATAACCCGTCTGAGGTTCAGGGGTAAAAATAGGCTGATTAAGGGGTAAATTGGGTAGATCACCTAGGGAATCTTGCAGTAACAGCCTGAAGAAGCTTCTTAGAAGCTGCAAAGTAGGCTAGCTTCGCCAAAAAGTCAGTAATTCAAGGACTAAGTAGCAAAAAGGAAGATTAAGAAAGGTCTAAAAGTGCAAAACCTAGCTTATATTTGTTGCCCTAGTAACTTGCCTATAAAGGCATTGTTACATGAAGCTCAATTTAGAATTTTAGAATGCTAAGAAACTCAGAAAAAGAAAACGGCTAAAAATTAAAGAAAAATCATTGTTTCATTGAAACTCTTTGGTGATTTCTTAAGTTCTTACTCCCTAAAAAGATTTTCTGGTTCATATAGTTCAAAATGAATTGAAATTGGGTGTTTGAGGTTTGGTTTTGAAGCTTACTTTGGTATTTGCTCGAGTGAGGCTGTATCTATTGCTTCCATACTCCTTCTGGTTTAAGCTGATTCTGCTTACTGTTGTTGCCTGCTGATATCTCATTCTCTTGTGGCTTTGTTTGTTCAATATTTAGGTACACACTCCTGAAACTCGCAGTGTGATGTCCAAATTGGAGACTTGGAAATGAAAAAATGGAATTCTTGATGTTCAAATATTAGACTTTTAATTTCTAGCTAGTTTTATTTCTTGTTTCTCTGTATTTTGCTCTTCTTTAGTTATATGTGTTCAGTTGAGGATTTTGATCTGATTTTGTTGAAGTAAGAATGGTTTTGAACATGCTAGACTCTAGGTTAGAGTTTGTAAAGGGATTCAATACTTAGGCTATACTTTTCATTGTGTAAATTAAGTAACAAAGAGACTGTGTCAAATGCTATTCTTTCTTGCTTAGTATTCTTTTTCTTCACAACGTAGTTCTGATATGTGAGTGAGTTTAACTAGAAAAATGGTAGAGATTTGAAAGGTTAATACAGCATGTTCAGGTGTAGAAATCGAGGAATAAGCATAATTATTTGGCCTTCATGGTTTTCAATAGTTGTAAATTTTTACACATGTCCTAGACAGACACAACCCCTGTGTTGAGTCTCCTAAGTCAAATGCACGTGATTCAAACAAACATTCATACTAGGGATCCGGCATGAGGCTTTGTTATACTAGGTTTAAAATATGGGTTTATTATTCTAGACCTGGCTTACCTGAGCGGACAACTCGAGC
>MU712449.1:29486-42965 GCA_026770625.1 Nicotiana glauca
CTACGTACGCACGAGGTGACGAGAGTCCGTGCGTAGCTACTATTATGCTATTGTCCGGGTAGTTTAGGACCCAAAAGCATGCTATATTTGGGAGATTTGAAACCTTATTGACATTTGAATTGTTAAAAATCAAGTTGAACTAGTAAATAAATTTCAAAAGAATTAAACTTCATTTCTCGAATTGTTAAAAGAGGATTTGGTTTTTATTGATAAAATAGCCCCGATAAATTCTAATTGGCTATCTGAGCATGTATATTATGTGCACCGCGTCGCATGGAGGATTCGCGAGCGGGGTAATAGATCCCATTTAATTAATAATTGGATTTTTCTAGAAGACTTAAGCTTCATTTTATAAAGTTTATAAAGAGAATTGACCATTCCTGGACATTTGCTCCACGTTGATTTCCTGACTGTTTATCTGTCTGTGTGTGTTTATTTTGGAACGGGCCGAACGCCTCGGCAGATTAATAGATGCATCTATAGGCGCGCCGTCGACCCTCGGCAAGTGCACATTTATTTCTGTTGGATCGGGCCGTCGCCTCGGTATGATTTGCGCATGCCTGTGTTGCTGCCTGAACTTGATTAAGTTATTATTGCCCTTTTGTGGCTTAAACATATTTGGATTGCGTTTTAAAGAAAAATTCGGGAAATTTTCCTACGAAATAACTACGTGTTTATTTGTTTCCACTATTTGATTAGAATCATGTCTACAAAGAATAAATCCACAGATTAATATGTATAATGAGGATAAATGATCATTGGACCATTAGAGTGAGTCAAAGCTGGCTATCTCGTCTCTACCCCTTCGGGATTAGGTGGGACACTCACTGAGTACACGTTAGTGGATTTTGGGTCGTGACACAACTCAAGGATTGGAGCCCTAATGTTGTCAAAATGCGACTAGTGAATGGAGGCCCTATGTCTAAAAAGTCACAACTCAGGGATTGGAGCCCTAATATTGGCAAAAGGCGACTAGGGAATGGAGTCCCTATGTCTAAAAAGCTCAACTCAGGGATTAGAGCCCTAATGTTGGCAAAAGACGACTAGGGAATCGAGACCCTATGTCTAAAAGGCACAACTCAGGGATTGGAGTCCTAATGTTGGCAAAAGATGACTAGGGAATGGAGGCCCTATGTCTAAAAAGGCACAACTCAAAGATTGAAGCCCTAATGCTGGCAAAAGGAGACTAGGGAATGGCAGCCCTATATCTAAAAAGGCACAACTCAGGGATTGGAGCCCTAATGTTGGCAAAAGGCGACTAGGGAATGGAGACCCTATGTCTAAAAGGCTCAACTCGGGGATTGGAGCCCTAATGTTGGCAAAATACGACTAGGGAATGGAGGCCATATGTCTAAAAGAGGCACAACTCAAGGATTGGAGCCCTAATATTGGCAAAAGGCGACTAGGGAATGGAGTCCCTATATCTAAAAAGGCAGAACTCAGGGATTAGAGCTCTAATGTTGGCAAAAGGTGACTAGGGAATGGAGGCCCTATGTCTAAAAGGCACAACTCAGGGATTGAAGCCCTAATGTTGGCAAAAGGTGACTAGGGAATGGAGGCCCTATGTCTAAAAGGCACAACTCATGGGTTGGAGCCTAAATGTTAACAAACAAAAGTGAAAGATTGATATTAGGGATTCTAAACTAACCTTTTTTGGGATTTTCTTCTTTTTCTTCTTTTTTTTTCTTTCATTTTTAATTTTTTTTATAGTAAAAATGCAGGAAAGAATTTGTAAGAAACTTCCTTTTGGGGTTGATTCCTTGCTATAAAGCTGTTTCTAGCACTTGCGCCTTTCTTTTCCTTTTTGGTTGCACCTGCTTCTTGCACGATTGCTTGGATTGCACCTGTTTCAAAATTTTCAAACAAAGAACAATTGTTAGTTTAAAATGGTGGTTGGTTTTGTGGCCTTGATTAGTTTTGATCACTTGATCCTGGCCCAACTTCTTTGATGAAGATCTCAACTGCAACTATTTTCTCCCTGAGGATCGATTCATTTCAGGCCCTAGAGAACCTCTGATTTTTCTAGACTTTGCCATGATGGTTAGTCGGTGGAACTCAACTTTCAACTTTATTTTGCCTTTGTAGGCCTTTCCTTTTTGATTCTCTTTTTTTCTTTTTCTTTTCTTTTCTTCGGAACATTGGGGTGCTTTTGTCTCCTCAAACTTTTCTGCAAATGGCTAGTTGTGTGGGACTTAACCTTTTCCATCTTTATTTCGCCTCCGTAGGACTTTGATCTTTTGACTTCTTTCTTCCAACTTCAATTTCTGAGCATTTGGTGCACCTTGGCTTTTCAAACCTTTGCCGAGATGGTTAGCCACGTGGGACTCAACCTTTTCAGCTTCACTGGCCTGTATAGGCACTTTAATTTGATTTTCTCCTTCCAAAAGTTTTGATTTCGAAGCATCGGCCGCCATGGCTAGTCGAAGTCGACTTGATGCCTCTGACGAGGCTGGGTGCCTTTCTGCACATTGGCTCGTGTCAAATGAAAGCCCTGTTAATCAGTCTTGCCATCCCTTCTTTGTTTCAGTTCCGGAACAAAGTTAGACTGAAAGGGATTCAAAGAGAAATAAATAATGGACAGGACAATGAATTTAAACGAGAGGTATCCCTTTTGGGGAGAGGAAAGAAGGACTTATATGGAGTAAATACGGACTTTAATGAACATGACATGCCGTTTGGACTGGATGCCTGATCTGTTTAAACCAACTGACTCTTAGAAATTCATCACAACTTCTACTTCAAAATTCGAGAAACTTTGCCAGGATTTTGTCGATGCCGATGGCTGTGAGGACCTTTTTTTTTATCAGTGGGGCCCTTTGTAGGTTTTCACTAGCTGACCTCTCTCATTTCTCTTTTCACCATCGCCGTATAGTGCCCGTGTGGGTTTTCACTAACAAGACTCTCTCATTATGATTTTCTCAGCTTACCGTCGCCTTACGGTGCCCGTGTGGGTTTTCACCAATAAGACTCTCTCATTTTATTTCTCTCATTTTTTTGTATCAGATCCAACTAACTCCATCCTCCTATTTGAACCTCTTAGCCGATTGATCAGAAGGACTTGAACAAGGTTTAGGGTGAAAAGAATTTGGATTGAATTACAACTTTGGAACCTTTTGGGCGGGGTCATTGCCGAACCATTATAACTTTTGCCCAGTTTCACTTTTGAAGGACTTTGGATTTTTGTTTTGGTGTGACTGAACCCTAGAGAGAAGCTGCCTACGTATCCTTGCATAATCAAGTCGAACTTAGTTCAGGAAAACATTTTGTTTTTGTTTCTTTTTTTTTTCTTTTTCCTCTCTTTTTTTTCATTCTTTTTCATTTTTTTTTTTCATTTTGTTTGTCTTTTCTTCTTTTCCCTTTTTTTGCATCTTTCTTTTCTTTTTTTTCTTCTTTTCTTTTTCTTTTTTTTCATTTCATTTTTCAATAACAATTTCAGGTTCCAAAGAGGGGAATCAAAGAATGGGAGCTGACTCAAAGGGTTTGCAAAGGGTTGATAGTATTTGGGTAGCGAGAATGAAAGCCTTCGTCATCCTAACCGGAGAATATTAGAACAATATGGAGGATCCAACATATTACCTTTTCACTGCATTTGCATTGACAGTTGTTTCAGGGACATTTCCATTGATGTGTCCCAAGTACAATGCACTATTTTGGGCAGTACTCTTGTTGTAATGCATGGACATTTACAACCCGCGAACCAATTTTCCTTAAGTTGTTCCAATTCCTTGTTTTATTTTCTCAAACTTACCTTCTTTGCATTTCGACTCTTGATTCATTATTTCGAAGTCTGATAGTGTTTTGGGATCTGGGCATGAAGTCCGCAAGCATGTCATGTTATTGAAATTTGCATTTAACAGGACTGAAAAGAGAATAAGAAAGAAAAATGACAAGATTAAGAAAAAAGACATTCCTGGACAATGAAATATTAATTTCATTTAATTTTTTGATTTTTGATTTTTTTTTTAATTTTTGAAGATAGAAGGGTTTACATCATAAAGTAAGACAATAAGGTAAAACATCCAGATCACACCCTGAGATAATCCGAACGCAGAAAGGATAGCAAGACTGGCTACCGAGAATCCCGTCTGATGCAGAACTTTTAGGCTTGGCGACCATTTTTTGGATTTTCTTCTGTCTCGTCAATGACTACAATGGCCTTCAGTGCCGGATCAAATTCCTCAACTTCACAAATCATTCCGACTATTGGCCCATTGTTGTGGGTAGGCAACAGATTGTTCACCACATCAGGAGCTTCTTCATCCCGAAAAATGATTCTTTCAGCTTTAATCAAATCTTCAACTGCCCTTTTGAGGGTCCGGCAGTCCTCTGTACTATGTCCCACTACTCCAGAATGGTATTCACATCTAGCATCGGCTCGGTGCGAGGGGGACTCAAGATTTGGCCGGTTCTGGGCAATTAGCTGTAATAGATCTAGCCTGATTAGCTTTTGGAACAGGATTTAATACAATTCACCAATAGGGGTGAACTGATTCTTTCTGAAAGGCTCTCTTAGGTGAGGATTGTATTGGGGATCATTTGGCCGAGGATTATATGGAGCTTGGCAAGGATGGATATTTCTGGGAGGTGGAGCTCGATTTTGTGGATAATATTGTGGTAGTGGGTAGGGTTGCGTATTCATCACCGCATAGGGGGCGGTGCCACGGTGTAAGTATCATCTTGAAGGGGATAATAGTGTGGTGGGACGATAGGAGGCGCATATGATTGGCTAAATGACCTGTGGGCCCTCCTCGAGCTTGACACCATCATGGCTCCCTCTTCAAACCTATTTTTGTCCATCAAACCCTCTGAACCATTTTGAAAATCTAGTGATGTGGCTTTGAAAGCAGCATGACTCAAGATTCGGCCCGTTTTTAAACTGTTTTCAACCATTTCCCCGATTTTGATAGCCTCCGAAAATGGCTTACCCACAACAGACATTATGTTCTGGAAGTAGTCAGCCTCTTGGGCCTACAGAAAGACAGTGACCATTTCAATTTCATCCATTGGAGGCTTTACCCTGGCAGCTTGCTCACACCATTTGCAGCATGTTCACGCCATTTGACAGCTTGCTCATGCCATTTGACAGCATGTTCACGGAAGCTTTCCATGGTTTTCCTTTTCAATTGGACAAAGTGTTCCTGTCGAGAGTGATGTCCACATTATACTGGAACTGGCGGACAAAATCTCGAGCCATATCATCCCACACATGCCAATGAGAAATTTCTTGATCCGTATACCACTCAGAAGCGATTCCGGTGAGGCTTTCCCCAAAATAGGCCATAAGTAGCTCCTTTTTTCCACCAGCACCCCTCAACTAGTTACTATATCGTTTCAAATGAGCGACCGGGTCTCCATGCCCGTCGTACTTTTCAAATTTTGGCATCTTGAAGCCAACTGGCAAGTGTACATGGGTAAACATACATTGTTCGGAGTATGAGACACTCTTTTTGGCCACTCAGACCTTGCATGTTTTTCAAGCTTTATTCCAGGCTCTTTATCTTCCGAGCAATTTCCTCTTGCTCGGGATTTTTAACAACCTTTTCCTGCTCCATTGAGAGATCATATTGCGGAGGTTGAGTGAAAGAGTACGGGGTCACATATATTATATCTAATTGAAGTTGTGGACCCTGGAAGGTGAACATTGGAGGCGGTGCCCTTGGAGTTGATGCCTGGGGCGAACCATAGAAGGCATGTTAGAATCATTGGAGGGCATTGGAGGGTGCCCATATGGGATGAGCGGGTTGGGCACAGGGGCATTGGTAACCTCACCTGACCTAGGGATCAATTCAGGGAACCCAGAGATTGCACTTGGCGGTTCCCTACCATTAGACCAGGCGTCCCACATTTCCCATATGCGAAGACGCAACCTCTTATTATCTTCAATAGCTGCTGATAGTAGCTGTAGAATAGCCGATGTCGGGCTATCCTTAGGAATGATGACGGTAGATTGCTTGCAGACACCATCTGTGACTTTGGATATTTTGAAGAAGGGGAGGCTAGAATACCCACAAAACCAACCACCAAACCTGGCTAATTTGCACATCCAACAACCTTGTTAGCTTTGAAACTTTTAACATATAGGAACTCGCACGATGGGATGCAATGCACCTAACAGTTAAACATTTCTACCATGTGTTTGAACGGTTGCATATTTCATCCCGGCCTGAACTAGCCTTTTTCACTTTGTTCCTCTTTTCTTCATTTCTGCCTCTCTTTAATCATTCTTTATTTTTTTCTTTCATCTCGTTTTTGCCGCACTTTTATTTTTGGCACTCTCTTTGCTCTTTTATTTTTTCGTCACTATTTTCTTCTTTTTCTCTTTCCACTATTTTTCTTTTCTCTTTTTCACTCAAATTTGTTTTTCTCTCTTCTTTATTTTCAGTTTATTTTTCACTCAATTTATTTATGGCTATGATCGAATTCGGTGGGGATTGCTTACGTATCATGCCCCCGCATGAATCAGATCTTGCGTAGTTTGGAAAAATTAGAAATTGAGTAAATAAGCTAACTTTTTTTTGGAATTTTTGAGAGAAATGCTTTAAAAGAAGAAAGAAAATATTTTTTACATTTTTTTATTTTGATTTTTCTTTTATTTTTGAAAGAAAGACTTCTAAAAATTCTTTTTCTTTTGATTGGGAACTAAAAGGAAGGTATTTTTTTTTTTAATTTTTATTTGTTTTCACTTTTTGTAAAGAAGAACGAAAATATTTTTGGATTTTGGATGTTGCCTCTTAATTTTTGAAAGAGGGACCTTTTAAGAAAATATTTTGAATTTCTGAGCAAAAATATTTTTTTGGACTTCAAATTTTTTTTTTTGACATTTATGAAAGAAAGACATATAAGGAGTATTTTTTTTTTTTGGATTTTTTTATTTGACAAAATACTTCAAAATGAAGGAAACCCGTATTTTTGGATTTTAATTTTTCTTTTTTCGTATGAAAGACACTAGAAAAGAAGGAAACCATTTTTCTTTTAAAAACTACTTTTTTTTTTTAATTTTCTAAAGAAAGATTTCTAAATAAGAAACTAAAGAAGAATATTTTTGAATTTTTTTTGAAAATTGGGGTCGGAACCGATGAGGTTTGCCTACGTATCTCACATTCGGTGAGAATCAGACCCACGTAGTTCAGTAAGATTTGAAGGAACAGGGGAAACCATGACACTTGAAAATTTTTGTTCATTTTGAAATTACCTTTTTTTCAGAATTTTGGCAAAGTTTCAGAATATTCCAAATACCTACCTCTCACTTCTTTTCTTTCCTTTTTTTTATTTTCTTTTTCTCTTTTTTTTTTGATCTTCTTCCTCTATTCTAGAAGCCGGTCAACATGCAAGCCGAACAGACAGATATGCAAGTAGCACGTAAGATGCATCAGGATGGTCTTTTAACTTGGTACACCTATCCTAGACAGACCCAACCCCTATGTTGAGTCTCCTAAGTCAAATGCACATGTTGCAAACAAACGTTCCTACTAGGGATCCAGCATGAGCCTTTGTTATACTAGATTTAAAACTTGGGTTTATTGTTCTAGACCTGGCTTACCCGAGCAGACAACTCGAGCCGGGGGGAGAGGGGCAGCATACCGGGAATACAGAAGCTTCGCCGGCTTAGCAACTTGTCCGAACCTCGTTCTAAAATGGGATAAGACTCTAGACAGAAGAGAAGTCACACGAAGTGCACCCTTCTCCATGATGTAGAAGATTTAGAGAGAGGAAAGGTTTCGTTGCCGTTTATATATACAATTCACCAAATATCAAAGCGGTAAAGCATTTAGCACATTAGGATGAAACATGTAGGAAAATAAGATAAAGCCAAATATAACATCTATTCTAAGCTTGAATTCTTAAACCCTGAGCCGAAGTTCTAGGTTTGGATCCCCAGCAGAGTCGCCAGAGCTGTCACACTATGACGACCCGACCCGTCATCTCAGGAGTTACCACCCTGTTTCCCCCATTTTATGCTTCTTCATGTTTCATTATCAGTATTTGGTGTGTTAGAGTTGATTTGGATTGGTTTTGGTAGAAAAGGAGACACTTAGTCTCTTTAAGGAATGTATGGTTTGGAAAAGTCAATCGAAGGTTGACTTATGAGTTATAAGGCTCGGATGCAATTTTCGGTGATTTGGTTAGCTTCGGGGGTTGGTTTGTGACTTAGGAGTGTGATCGGAAGTGATTTTGGAGGTCTGTTGTAGAATTAGGCTTGAATTGGCGAAGTTAGTATTTTGGCAATTTTCGGTTGATAGGTGAGATTTTGATCCGAGGGTCGGAATGTGATTCCGAGAGTTGCAGTAGCTTCATTGGGTGATTTGGGATGTGTGTGCAAAATGTCAGATGATTTGGAGGTGATTTGGTTGGGTTTTTTATCAAATGCGTGTTTCGGAAGTTTTAAAAGAACTTATTCTTGAATTCGATGTAATTTGATGATTTTGGTGTTTGTTGATGTGTTTTGATGATTGGAGAAAATTTGAATAATGTTTTAAGAGGTGTTGGTACTTTTAGTGGAGGTCCCGGGGGCCTCGGGGTAATTTTGGATGGTCATCGGGATGAATTTTGAACTTGGGAGATTTTGGTGTTGCTGGTATCTGGTATTCCTGCATCTGCGGAAAAAGGTCCGCAAATGCGAAGAAGGGGTCGCAGGTGCGGACTTGACCAATTTGAGGAATTTCACAGAAGCGGACGTATTCCCGAAGATGCGGTGTCCGTAGGAGCGGAAATTGACCGCAGAAACAGTCCTGAGGAATTTTGAAGAATCCGCAGAAGCGGAGGAATTACTGCATATGCGGTATCTGGGTCGCAAAAGCGGAAAACGGCCTGAGCAGAAGGGTTTTAAAATAACATTTCCTGCGCGAGTCCAAGTTGATTTCCACCATTGTTGGGCATCTTTGGGAGCTTTTGGTCAGGAAATGAAGAGGATTTCGACTGGAATTTATTGGAGGTAAGATTTTTGAACTTAAAACACGATTATATTGTGAAATTGGTCTAGAAATTCATAAAAATTTAGCTGAGATGGAAGAACTAGGGCTTAGGATTTGAGATTTTAAACTGAGGATTTGAGGGGTCATTTGAACTCCGATTTTGGTATTCTTGATATGTATAAACTAGTGGGGGATGAGGAATCTAATTATGTAAAAATTTCTGAGTTTCTAGAAGTGGGCCCGGGACTCGGGTTTTGGTAATTTCGGGATTTGTGCCCATTATTGATTGTTTTCGATTGGGTTTTGTTCCCTTAGCATATTGCGACGTATTCGTTGTGGTTTTGGTTCTATTCGACGCGCGTGGAGGCCGATTTGAGGGCCATAGGCGTCGCGAGCTAGAGATTTTGCCAGTTCGAGGTGAGTAATGATTGTAAATGATATCCTGAGGGTTTGAAACCCCGGATTGCACAACGTAGTACTATATTGAGGCGAGGCACGCGCTCAATGACGAGCGCGGGGTCATTTACTATTGGGGATTGTGATTTGTTCCATCCCGGTTAATATTTTACAGCGTATTTGACTACGACTTGTTGTTTTTCACTATGACTTGGGCTTATTGCCATACTTGGGGCTTATTGCCGACTATTTGAAATCCTTTGCGAATTATCATCACTGTTTCCTAACTATTTGAAATATTACTTGAACTCAGTCCAATTAAATTACACTATTTTATGAACTCAGCTATTTCTACTCAAACTTGAGATTTAAATGATATTTGAACTAGTGTTTGAGCAAAGAACCATTGTTTTACTGATGCTCGAGGGGCTTATGATTGTTTTTGGACTGATTGAGGTCAAGGGCCATATGTGAGGATATGTTGAGTGATGTGAGGAGGCTTTCAGGCATCGAGTGTTATGTGAGGAGGCTTTGAGGCCTCGAGTGATCCATGATGAGGCTTTCAGGCCTCGAGTGTGATGTGAGAAGGCTTTCAGGCCTTATGTTGATATGAACAGGCTTTCAGGCCTTACGATGATATAGCGCTTGGGCAGTAGGAACCCCTCCGGAGTCTGCACACCCACAGTGAGCGCGGGTACCACCTAAAGAGGTTAAATTTTAGACAATGGTAACAATGACACTATATGATGTGTTTGGTCAGGTAAAATTGACTGACCAGGGATAACACCGTGCGGTCAGGTAACAATGGCTGACCAGGAGCAAAAAATTGCCCGAGGGGCTGGTACTATTCTATGTGATCGCCCGAGGGGCGAGTTTTATATGCTTATTTTGCATATTTATTTATCTTTTACTTGTTATACTATGGTATTTGTGCCCGAGGGGCGGATCTCTGTGCATAGAGGCACTAATTGTTATGAAATTATTTTCACAACTGTTGAAAAGATCATTTACAAAAGAGGTTTAAAATTGAGCCAAGATATTTCTAAATATTTCACAGTTTCGCTGATTTTCTCTAGAGTTTTACACTACTTCTATACAGCATGATGATTTGTTATACGTGATTTCTTACTGCTCAATTATTATTTACCTTTATTACTCACTGAGTTGAAGTACTCACTTTACTCCCTGCACCTCACGTGCAGATGCAGGTATTTATTCACCCAGTAGCGGGTTTTGAGCTGGTTGAAGATTTACTATCGTAGCTGAGCAAGGTGACCGCCAGCGTTCGCGGCACCGGATTTCTTCCTGTGATTCTAAATTCTATTCTGTATATTACTAGCCTTGTAGTTGTATTTAGACTCTTCTAGATGCTCGTGACTTGTGACACCCCGGCTTGGGCTGTGTTTGGTTGTACTTCTGCTAAGTAATATTATTGAATCGTCTTTAAAAAGTGATTATTCATGTTTATCTATTTTTGAAAAAGGCAAATAGGGTTGGTTGGTTGGCCTTGTCTTCACGAGAGGCGCCATCACGATCGGAGTGGGGTTTGGGTCGTGACAAGTTAGTATCAGAGCCTAGGTTACTAGGTCTCACGAGTCATGAGCAGGTTTAGTAAAGTCTCGCGGATCGGTACGGAGACGTCTGTATTTATCCTCGAGAGGCTGTAGAACCTTTAGGAAAACTTCACATTCTTGAATTATTATCGTGCGTCCTTGATTCACCTTGAAAGAAAACTTTTGAAATTCTTTCCACGTGTTCGTACACGTGCGTGAGTGCTCAGTATTAGATATGCCTTGATGGCTTGTGATTCCCTGATCAAGGGGCGAGATGTGATCTCCGCGAGTTTGATGTTGGGCCAGTCTGGAGGATTTGAGGTCGGATCCTTGCCTATGGCTTGAGCACTGAGGTGCTGATTGTGTGAGGAAGTGTTTTGAACTTATATGTTCGGTATTGTCCTTATTAGCCGGAATGGCGGTTGGATATCCATGTGATGAGTATGTTAGTACTGCTAGATGTATCTATATGACTTGGTAGTGAAGAAGAAGTCTGCTGGATAATAGATGAACTGTTAAGTGTTTGATTCCTAATGTGATTTGATGTGTAGCCTGAGTTATAGGCGCGTGAAGAATATTTTCGTGTCTCCAAGTTGAGGAGTGAAGTGCATTTCATGTGGCAGTATAAGTTCAGACCCAGGAAGACTAAATGACTGTGTAATGTGTATGACGGTGGAAGGTATGCAGAAATACTAAATTGAGGCGAAGCAGGTGGGTTATCTCCTGCGGAGTGTTCTTAAGTGGTATGTTCCTTATGTGTATGTTAGAAGATCTCATGTGTAATTGAAGGGTACGTGTTGAAATTTGAAAATTCGGGTCGCTTAAGAGAGTGGACTCAACTGATGTGGGGATGAATGCAAGATTTGCAGAGGATTACAGTACTAGATGATCTGTGTTTTCACAAACTTGTAAATGATTTGAGTTTAATCCCACCATGGTATTGTGGCATCATTAGAGTAAAAGTGTTATGTGTTGTTGAGTGTGTCTGGATATATGGCTTCGAGCCAAGTTGGGGAGTTTGCTATTAATTAGATAATTATACGGTCATGTGCTATGTTGGTTCCGGTTCGAGGCATGCTGGCGAATCAATTCTGGTTGCGAAAATTGAGCCGAGGATGGCACGAGTGAAGCAAAATTTTGACAATGGTTATATTTTGCTTCGTAGATGTGTAAGAATCAGAGGATGTCTTAAGCTATTGTCGGTAAGAATGTTCGGTGCCTGGAGCAGGAAGATGTTTGTTTGTATTGGAATGAGGTCATATCCTGCAGTGTCAGAGTGCTAATGAGGCACGGGTGGTTATGCTCGTTTTATCGGGTGAATTGCAGTTTGAATAAGAAGTAAATGACTCTCGAGAATGGTTTTATTGTGTTCAAGATTCTACATGTAACAATCAGATGTCTTAAGGTTGTGTATGTAGTCAGAGACTGTGTTTTCATTGGAAAGGTCAAGACTTGTGATATTTTATGTTAATTATGGGATTCTATGTATCAGTATCTGGAAAGTAAAGGTAATGGATTTAGATTCGTAGGAAGTTCTTGAGAGTAAAGTATTTTGGAATATGGTATTTCTGGGAATATTTGAGAGAGGATTCAGTGGCTTATGGGCCTTAGACAGTGTGGTCTTATGATTGGGTCTCATGTAGTGAGCCTGGGTTGAGGAACTGTGGTGCTATAGCAAGGGGGAATATCAAGTTGATGATGAATCAGAAGGGAGATTAGGTAGATGGAATAGCTTGATAGTAAACCGAATTGGTATGGTAAGGATATGATTAATTCTTCGTATGTGTTCGAGGTAATGAGCCCTTATAAGTATTTTGCAGTGATGCTCTTGGGTTTTGATGGCTTGCTTAGCTTGGTCGAGTTAGAAGGATTCCGTCCTGGCAGTTTAATTTATGCAAACGGAANATTATCGTGCGTCCTTGATTCACCTTGAAAGAAAACTTTTGAAATTCTTTCCACGTGTTCGTACACGTGCGTGAGTGCTCAGTATTAGATATGCCTTGATGGCTTGTGATTCCCTGATCAAGGGGCGAGATGTGATCTCCGCGAGTTTGATGTTGGGCCAGTCTGGAGGATTTGAGGTCGGATCCTTGCCTATGGCTTGAGCACTGAGGTGCTGATTGTGTGAGGAAGTGTTTTGAACTTATATGTTCGGTATTGTCCTTATTAGCCGGAATGGCGGTTGGATATCCATGTGATGAGTATGTTAGTACTGCTAGATGTATCTATATGACTTGGTAGTGAAGAAGAAGTCTGCTGGATAATAGATGAACTGTTAAGTGTTTGATTCCTAATGTGATTTGATGTGTAGCCTGAGTTATAGGCGCGTGAAGAATATTTTCGTGTCTCCAAGTTGAGGAGTGAAGTGCATTTCATGTGGCAGTATAAGTTCAGACCCAGGAAGACTAAATGACTGTGTAATGTGTATGACGGTGGAAGGTATGCAGAAATACTAAATTGAGGCGAAGCAGGTGGGTTATCTCCTGCGGAGTGTTCTTAAGTGGTATGTTCCTTATGTGTATGTTAGAAGATCTCATGTGTAATTGAAGGGTACGTGTTGAAATTTGAAAATTCGGGTCGCTTAAGAGAGTGGACTCAACTGATGTGGGGATGAATGC